>MU827809.1:432906-479051 GCA_029204205.1 Desmophyllum pertusum
TTTACCTTTTTGTAATACTGTTCAAGAGTGAGTTGAAATTTCATAACTTACCGTGGTGGAATATAGATTGCCATGGCCGTTCATTGCAACATATTCGACC
Organism: Desmophyllum pertusum; assembly: GCA_029204205.1. Lineage (NCBI taxonomy): Eukaryota > Metazoa > Cnidaria > Anthozoa > Scleractinia > Caryophylliidae > Desmophyllum > Desmophyllum pertusum. The sequence continues at coordinate 433,007 of MU827809.1, forward strand.
AGTTTCAGTCCCTTTGATGCGCTGAAGACCACCTCCCATTGATTGCAGCTCAAGTTTGGCTAAAAATTAAGAAGAAAAAAAATACAATGAGCAAATATTCTGTAAGCAGCTTGAAGCTTGTGAAAGAAAGCTTGAGGCTGTACAAGAGAGGATGATCTAAGAGAAGGATTCCTCGTGCTCCATGATAATTTTTTCAAATCTATTAATTGTTTCGCTGTGAAAGTTATTTTTTATTTCCTTCTGATCGGCGAGGCTCCGACATCACGTTACTCGAACTGACCAATCAGGTAGAGAGCTCTAGGAACTCCGCCTTTTAAAGTAGGACTAAGTACTAGTAAGCAAAACACCGCTTAGGCGTAAAATTATATATAGGCTAATGTGAGATAAGTGTGGTCGCCGGTTATTTTGGAATAAATGATCCTTAAATTTATTGTTAAAAAGGCAGCGAAAATCTAAAGCCTGCGGGCCTTCAGTCATCCGAAAATGAAAAGATCTCGTTTTAATTTGAACAACTGTAAAATAATTAACCGAGAGAAAAATGGGGAATACATTGATAAACGAGTACCATGCACTAAATATTCCCCAGGCCCCGTCGAGCCTCTCTCTCTAGATCGTACACGCATTCCTGCTCTTTAAGTGGCCACCGAGTTATATCTATTAAACAAAGTTATTAAATAATAAAAGTATTCATAGTCGTCTCATACCATATTCACTTCCACAGCGAGAAGTTCCGTTAACTGTCCCATCACCAGCGATTTGAAGAAACATTTGCGTCTTTCCGAACATGCGAACAGCCATTTTAAAAGAAGGTTTTCCTGCTGCAATGGTACTTATTTGTGGGTTGATTGAAAACATAGAACGACGTTGTCGGGACGAGAAAGTATCTGCGAGTCGCCAGGCTACGAGCGGGTCAATTGATGCTGCCGATTGAGATGTCGACTTAAGGACCGCTGAGCGACACACGCCCAAAGTGAGGATTACTAGAAGAATTGTGTTCTATAAAACGAAAGAAAAAACAGTAATTGTAAGTAAGCAAGCAAACAAGCAAGCAAGTAAGTAAGTAGGCAAGCAAGTAGGCAAACAAACAAGCGAGCGAGGAGGAAAGGAAGGAAATGAGTGGATAACAATCAGCAAACAATTAAAAGCGTGCTTAATTAATAATTTAAACACAAACTATTAACTTTTTTCGGCTATTTAAAAATAGACCAAGGCGATAGATCCAAAATTCGATGAGAGTCGACGAGAAGTGAGGTAAGAGTCGCAAATTCAGGCCAAAGAGAGCGAAAATTTGAACTCTTGTCAACTCTCGATTTTGTCTTATCGAGTTTTTAAATTAACTTTTATTAGCTTATATTCACACGTCTGTCCTATTTTTACCAGTAGTTTTACAAGACTAGATTGCTCAGTAAATTTCCAACAGCACACAATAGAAAAAGCTGCGGTTACTAAGTCCTAGTAAATGCTGGGCTTTCAAGACTTTGTTGACTTTGCAGTTCTTTACAATATTTTCACATTGTTTAAGCGACTCTTTCTCTAACATGAACACCGTATATACGATCGGCTCGTCTTGTAAATTTATACACAAATCGACATGGATATGGCTGATGAACTAAACATTGAAATTGCTTACGACGTCATAGCTTACTTACATAGACAAATTGCTTACATTGCAATCCATGCGTATCTTCAGCCTGAGGGACAAGATAGTCCACTGGTGGACTTATAATCTACAGGAAATATTTTGCAGTGTATTTTCAAACGAAAACTGAAAACAAATTACACGATTGGCCCTGAAAAAAAGTGAGAAAAAAAGAGGCTCATCGCTGGTCGCAAATAGAGGTTACGGCTCGCAAGCTCGCAGTTAGCCGGCTCCCATCACACGCTCCACTGAACCGTGCAGTCGCCATAGTTTTTTCGTGCGTCGTTCGTGTGGTCCACTGCATATAAAAAACGTTTGATGAGCTAAATTGTGTGTCAGATTAAATTCAGTTTCAGCGCGAGTTTTAAAAAGTCTGAGCTCTTTGGTTAATTGGATGGACAAAATTATAAGCTGAAACAGTTATCGTAAATTCTCTATTATTTTAGTTTTGACCTCAACTGACTGATCAACAAAAATTGCAAGTAGACCTTTTTTTTTCTTCATTAAAAATCGTTTATTATACTGAATTTAGTAAACGTGCGAAGTTTTGTAAAAATCTGCCCGAACCTCGCGGAAATATAAAAATTCAAAACTTTCATACTTTACACTAGACATGTATGCCATGCCATGCGTCAGGGCAAAACTTGCCCCTTGGCATGTCACGTCTTTGTAAAAAAAAAAAATAATAATGACGGCTAGTTGGGAGAAAATATATTCCGTATTGGGCGGAGTCGCTTCGGAATATATTTTCTCCCAACTAGCCGTCATTATAAAACCGAAATGTCGTCTCAAAATCGAATTTAGTTTTGTATCGCGATTCGAACATTTTTGGACAAATTAAAAAGAAAATTAAGATCAGTTGTTGTTGATTGAAATAGAAATTCCCACTATACGGACTGCATGGTTGTACACGAATATTTGAACGCGAAAGCATTTTATTGTTTCGAAAAAGTCTGACATTTTTCGCCGGTAAATTGCTTAGAGAAACAAAAGCAATTCAGAATTATGTCCCATGGAGTTTTCTCAAGTACCAAACAGCAATGAAATGGGAAACGAATTCAATTTTAAAACAGCTTACGTGATTTTACAACTTATCACATAGCGGGCAAAATTACTGAATTCTGATTGGCTAAGACAGAGTGCATTTTTTCTTAATCAAGGGCACTTTTTGGTAATCAAGGGCATGATTACTTGATCCTGATTGGTCGAGCGGCAAAATTACTCGCTCCTAATTGGCTGAGCGCGCTGCACTTGGTTGGCTTCTTGACGGCGGGATTTTGAGCAGAATTTTCAAACACAGCGCTCGCTTGTACTTCGCTTCGGAGTTTGTCTTCAGTTTCCCGAGTTATTTGATGAGAAAGGAATGGAAACCGGGTGATAGCTTGAAACGAAATTCTGAAAGCTGAATCTCAGTGTTTCACTCGAAACAACAAGATTATTTCAACTGAAAAGTAGAAAACTTGCATCAGCTAGACGTCGACACTTGGCTAGTTTGCGACGAAATTCATTCATGGCGGCCAACTGACTTCTTCACTTCACTTCTGTGAAATACGGGCTTCATCACGTGCAAGCCAGAGTAAATAGCACAGAGTTTGTTCAAGGAAAGAAGAAGGTTCAAATTAAACAGGAGAAGTCACCTTTACAAGTTTGTTTGGACTCGTCGTTTGCTGTTTTATCGATGTAGGATTGTACATGTCAAGCAGCTCGCATGCAGCGGAAAGCTTCAAAACATTCAAACAGGTACTTGGCTTGGATTGAGTGTATAAAGCTTGTCTTTTTTTTCACGACTTAGATTTTTCTTTTAAGAATAACACTAACAGTCAGCGTTATCTTGTTCTGAACGTAATGTTTTGCTTGATCTTGCCGTCATTCTGCATGATTTTAGAAAGGAATATTTTCGTTCCGCAGGCTGAATTATTAGCCGCACGTTGAAGGTTTTTCGAACATTTTGCCCTTTATGTGATAAACAAGTAATCGCATTGTTCCCTCGTGCAATTAGGGATTAATTTCACTTGTATTTTCAAAGTTTTTACAAATTGCCCTCGTCGCTGCGCGACTCGGGCAATTTTGTAAAAACTTTGAAAATACTCGTGAAATTAATCCCTAATTGCACTCGGGCCCATGCGATTACCTATACTTAGCGCGCGCACATCATGAAAGCAAGTGAAAACGATAAAGAAATTTATTTTTTTCTCAGTGCGCGAGCGGGCGGTATCCTGCGAATCCTGCAATCTGATTGGTTCCGGGAGCGGGCGGTATTCTCCTATCTCTGACCACGGTCACGGTAACCGAGGCTTCACGGACCATTTCAGCAACGCGCGAAGGTAGAAAATTTCGCTTAGCTTTTTAAAACTGCCAGAATGCGTTTAATACTGTAAGACCAACAAAAACATATTAATCAAGCCAATATTGGTCCCGGGAGCGGGAAAAATTGCCCGTGAACCCGGCGGAGACCCGCGGAATCGTAGCGTAGGCATGCGCTACAAGCAAAAACATTTTAATTCAGCAACGTGTGAAGGTCGATGCGAAGAAGCTTTTTACTGAATTTCTCGCATTATTTTGCTCTCTTATCGTTGTCAAGTGAATGGAGAACTACGCAGTGGAATTAAAGAGCTTGCATTTCTTCAAAAAGGCGAGTAGTCATTTGATTTTAACCGACAGAATTTAGTTTTAGCAGAGGTCTATAACTGGGTTTCCATCTAGCATTGTGCGCGGCCAATCAGATTAAAAGTTAGGCTATTTTTAGACACTTTTCGCGCGAAACCAGCAGCCAATCACGCACCATGCCTGACAAATATGGTCATTGAACGCGCTAGCTCGACAATTTTTGTTCAAGACGGTTTGTTCGTCGATTGAAAAGATGGCTAAAATCACCATGAGCTATAGGAAACGTGGGTTTTGACTAAATAAAAGCAACGTACTTACAAAGAAGTAGTTCTTTGTCTTTAATTGCCATCTCAGCCGACTCTACATTCGGTATTAAGGATAAAACCACAGCTTTGTATCCAATTTATCGTCAGTGCTTTCTTTACGCTTTGGTAACCAAGCTTTTATTGAAATCGGAGGCCCGGATGCTAAGCTTGTGGTTCGCATGCCAATAAAAAATCACTGGGTAGGAAGAACTTTTTCGTTGCTAGGAGATTTGGGTTTCTGGCCAATCACAGAGCCGAGAAAACAATGGGCATTGTTTTTCAAATTCGTGGTCAGCTGGTAAGGTCAACGAAAACTCTCTGTCCCCCAGTTAGTAGAAAAACTGCGACAAAATCAAGACTTTCCCCACGGGGATGGCGACATGAAAAATGTAAACAGGAATTTATTAAATAAATTTCGACTGAATAAAAGCAAATAACTTACAATGAAGTAGTTCTTTATCTTTTATTGTCTCCTCAGCCGCTATTCGTTTGATATCGAGGGCATAAAAGCTGGCTTATTTAACGAATAGTTCTCTCTGCCGGTCCATTTGAATCGACAACAATAGTTCTCATCGTTACGAAGAAAACTCCTCTAAGATCGCACAGTCGCTGTTTGAAGAGAGAAAATAAAGGGATGTTCTAATTTTGGACAAGATTATAAGCTAAATTTGAGTATATGAGTTGAAAAGTGGATGTTACCAGTAGCTGTGTTAATTATTTCTTACCTCGAAAAGTTCAACGAAATTCGAACTGACCTGTCTTCCGAGAAAATTTTCGATTCCAGGTTTCCCGCTCGTTTGAGACCCCCCAAGGTGGCCACCCTGAACTTCCTTATTTGGGCATGGCCACCCGGCCGTCTTACGAGCTTCAAACGATTGATCAGAATTGTCTTCCTACCCAGTGATTTTTACCGTTAGTCAAAAATTCAAATTAGACCAAGCTTAGCATCCGGGCCTCCGATTTCAATAAAAGCTTGGTTACCAAAGCGTAAAGAAAGCACTGACGATAAATTGGATACAAAGCTGTGGTTTTATCCTTAAATACCGAATGTAGAGTCGGCTGAGATGGCAATTAAAGACAAAGAACTACTTCTTTGTAAGTACGTTGCTTTTATTTAGTCAAAACCCACGTTTCCTATGGCTCATGAAATCACTAAGTAAAAAGCCTTGGCCCTTCTAAATCAAACAAAAGTTAATTCTACTAAATAATGCACGAAGTTTGGAACGAAATATTTAATGGGAAATGCCTGTAAAATGTACAACTAATGCGACTGAAAGAGCACTAAAGGCAGCCTGAAATTAATTTACGGAAGACCGCGGACACAATTAATTCGTCCAAAGAATGAAAACCTGTTTACAACACAAGTTTAAGCTTAGTCTATTCAGTATTGTTACCTTGTATTTCGACGAGGCTTGTCAATTCCAGCTGAATTAAGTTTTAAAATCAGCACAATAAATATCCATGGATCAGTTAAGCCGTTATAAGCTTATAACTTGAGCTTACGGCAGTTCGTCAAGCGTTCGTGACAGTCAATCATTCAAAGATCACTTCACAGTGAAATTCTCTTTCTTTCCATCCATGTAGACATTGAGGGTTTCCTTTGTTCTTTTACTTCAATGAACTTGATTTCAAGCTCAGTTCGTTAATTCTGTAGTCGCGCAAGTTTCGCCCGCCGTATAAACAAGTGAAACCTTCGGCTGCGTATAGCTGTCCGTTCAACTTGTAAAATTAATATAATGTTCAGCTCCACAATTATTTCGAAACTTCCCATGTTAAGCTAAACCATCTGCACAATTTTCCAGAATATACGAAACTTTGGAGAGATTGAACGAAGATTAATCCGCGGAGAAACCTTTGTCTTTTCATTCAACTTTCGACAACTTGCCAACTGGACACCGCGCCAAGTTTTGCCGCCGAATTCATACAAATCATGCTTCGTTTAGATTGAACTGAAAAATCCCTCAGTCGATTTATAGTTTTACAAAAAGTATTCGTTGTTTTCATCTGACGTCATCAAAATTCTAAAATCTAAACTGTTAATCCTACAAAGCTATTCTTTTTATATCTTCTAGACATGGAAATCATTAATCTCTATGCAAAGTTTGGTATCGATCCAGTGATTCCTTTTGGAAATAAAGCTATTTGAAATTTGTGATGTCCCGGATGAACGTGTTAATGAACTGTCACAAAAAACGGATATTTTATATCATTTTTAAATTTTCAGACGTGATAATAATTTAGAAGAGGTGTCTAAACAGATTTGAAGTGAAAGCCAATGATATTGACGGTAGAATATACTCTAATTCTTGTGCAATTTTATGGCGGCCATGTTGGTGCCCCAGAGAAGGGCACCAACATGGCGGCTGCATACTAAACACTGTAATTTTCTGAAAATTATTTTGGCTATAACTCGGTTATGAAAAACGCTACAAAGCTATAATTTGGACAAAACGTTTCTTTCTGCCCGTTCTTTTACCTGTTAATTTTTCTGATGTTGTTCATGCAAGCAAACAGTTTTTGTAATGTTGATGAAAACCACCAATACCGAAGTTTGACCTAAATTTAGTGAAGTATTTTTAAAACGATTATTACATTCTGCTGTGACGCTTTTCGCTTTTCCTTGGCTGGCAAAGTTTCTGCCTTTGCGTACCTAGCGCTCGCATATTAAAAATGGTTCAACGTGATTGGCTGCTGGTTTCGCGCAAAAAATGTCTAAAAATAGCCTAACTCCTAATCTGATGGGCCAAGACCCAATACCAGAGATGGAAACCTCTAGTTATAGACCTCTGGTTTTAGTCAAGTTTGTTGTTCGTTTTTGGAAATCAGTTTTTACGTTCAAACTTGCGGGTTTTTAAATTACAATTCACCGTGTTTAGACTCAATTCCTTCGTTTTAATTGTTTGCTTTTCGTTTCTCTGTTTTCCTAAACAAACCTTCCGTTAATTTTCATTCAATAAATAACTTTGTGGCTACCGGTATTCCCGTTTATAATTCTCGGCACGTATCAATTTTATGCCGTCGGCTTTGAAAGAGCTTATGCAGGCCCCGGGGGGGGGGGGGGGGGGGTACTTGACCTATGTTTGGGTATAGGGGTGCCGCTGAGGGTTTGAAACCCTGACCCTGTTTAGGGCAAAAAAAAAACTAAAATACCCACCCTGTTTAGGGCAAACGACAAAATACACACCCTGTTTAGGACAGGTTTATTTTAGACACCCTGTTTAGGGCAGACTCGCATGAAATTATATACCCTGTTCAGGGCAGAGAGGCCAAAAATCATACCCTGTCCAGCGGCACGTCCCCGTATAGGCCATATAAGGGAGTACCCCCCCCCCCCCCCCCCGGGATGCAGGCGAAGTTTGTCAGGGCGTCGCATAAAATGAAAACTGCAAACTGCCACCGAATGGCAAAAATTAGATTTAACATGTGAAATAAAATTGTAGTATACGTAAAGACTGTAACTGGGAACAGTTTTGCTCGAAAAATGCTTCAGTTTCATGATATTTGTTTACGGCAAGAGTAATGTATGGAAGATTTCCGAAGATTGTCGTAGAATTTGACGGCGCCGGCTTTGAATGGTTTTTGTGAAAATGGAACTAGCTTCTCGTTTCAGCTTCTTTGTGATGAAATGCCGCTCTAGTCTCCATTTCTGTAATTACATATTTGTGGTGTAAAAATTACTCGTCTGAGTTTCTTGACGCGCACTCAAGACCAAGGGCACAGTTTTTCTCAATACGAACCTCCCGGCCGGCCAATAACCTATATATATTACTAGAAATAAATGACCTTTAATACTCACCATACGCTAACTTTTAGATTGAGCTGTACCGGCGAAATAAGGCATTCCATTACTGAGCAAGTGACAAGATATAAACGATTGCCGACGAGTTCATCGAAGAAAACGTTTGAATTTTGATGCGCACGTGAGGAACCCAACTCAATGCCCCGGTACGCGGTAGACTGCAAAACAGTCGTTATTTTTCCGCTCAATAAGGCGCGAAGCGCCGTAAGCGTGATCCTCGCGCGCGAAGCGCGCAAGCCTCGCGCGCCCGCAGGGCGGGTGAGGCGAGAAAAATAACGACTGTCGGCATTCCATACAACGAATTCGTTCTGACCGGGGGTTCAAATAATATCGCTGAGGTGTTAAAAATACTTGACAGCTCCAACCACATTTTTTGTTTGTCCAAGTTCGCTCTTCAGTGTTGATGTCAACGAGAGTCTTGAGGATTAATTTTGGTTCTATATTGCCTGAAAAATGTAGGAAGTGTTCTGTTTGAAGAGAAATCGGTCGGATGAATCAAACAACACTGAAGAAACCCGCCTCGCGAAGAGGGAAAAATAATAAGAGTACACGTAGCGAGCGCGCCAGACAATGGCAGATTTGTATCGCAATTAATATTTGGACATTTTAAAACTAAATGGATATCCACATAAAACATACTTGCCGAGCCCCAAAGAATTGGAAAAACGTTGCAGCCTTTGACCGAGGTTATCAAAGTCGATCTGTCGCTTCAATTTGAAGAAGGAACTATCTTTTCGTTGAGAGTTTGCTCGCCGTGTGCCCTCTGCTCTGTGTTCGCAAATTTTAAAAGAGAAATTAAATAAGAGCAATCAAACTTTTACCATCGCTACTGATCACGACGCCGCAACTTGAGAGGAGGACGGTTTGAGATTGAAACGAAGGAGTAAATATCCCCGGTAAATCTCCATAAAAGTGCGCGCGTGTATCAACAGAGCTATTGTAACGCCATCATTATTAGGCTATGTCTAAAACAAGGAACGGGGAATGGGGGAACGGGGGAACGGGAATGGGGGAACGGAAATGGGAATCCTCTAAAAGGAGGAATCTCTAAAATAGGGAATCTCTAAAAGGCGGAATCTCTAAAATAGGGAATCTCTAAAAGGCGGAATCTCTAAAATAGGGAATCTCTAAAAGGCGGAATCTCTAAAATAGGGAATCTCTAAAAGGAGGAATCTCTAAAATAGGGAATCTCTAAAAGGCGGAATCTCTAAAATAGGGAATCTCTAAAAGGGGGAATCTCTAAAATAGGGAATCTCTAAAAGGCGGAATCTCTAAAATAGGGAATCTCTAAAAGGCGGAATCTCTAAAATAGGGAATCTCTAAAAGGAGGAATCTCTAAAATAGGGAATCTCTAAAAGGCGGAATCTCTAAAATAGGGAATCTCTAAAAGGCGGAATCTCTAAAATAGGGAATCTCTAAAAGGAGGAATCTCTAAAATAGGGAATCTCTAAAAGGCGGAATCTCTAAAAGGCGGAATCTCTAAAAGGCGGAATCTCTAAAAGGCGGAATCTCTAAAAGGAGGAATCTCTAAAAGGCAGAATCTCTAAAAGGAGGAATCTCTAAAAGGAGGAATCTCTAAAAGGAGGAATCTCTAAAATAGGGAATCTCTAAAAGGCGGAATCTCTAAAATAGGGAATCTCTAAAAGGCGGAATCTCTAAAATAGGGAATCTCTAAAAGGCGGAATCTCTAAAATAGGGAATCTCTAAAAGGCGGAATCTCTAAAATAGGGAATCTCTAAAAGGAGGAATCTCTAAAATAGGGAATCTCTAAAAGGCGGAATCTCTAAAATAGGGAATCTCTAAAAGGGGGAATCTCTAAAATAGGGAATCTCTAAAAGGCGGAATCTCTAAAATAGGGAATCTCTAAAAGGCGGAATCTCTAAAATAGGGAATCTCTAAAAGGAGGAATCTCTAAAATAGGGAATCTCTAAAAGGCGGAATCTCTAAAATAGGGAATCTCTAAAAGGCGGAATCTCTAAAATAGGGAATCTCTAAAAGGAGGAATCTCTAAAATAGGGAATCTCTAAAAGGCGGAATCTCTAAAAGGCGGAATCTCTAAAAGGCGGAATCTCTAAAAGGCGGAATCTCTAAAAGGAGGAATCTCTAAAAGGCAGAATCTCTAAAAGGAGGAATCTCTAAAAGGAGGAATCTCTAAAAGGAGGAATCTCTAAATAGGGAATCTCTAAAAGGCGGAATCTCTAAAATAGGGAATCTCTAAAAGGCGGAATCTCTAAAATAGGGAATCTCTAAAAGGCGGAATCTCTAAAATAGGGAATCTCTAAAAGGAGGAATCTCTAAAATAGGGAATCTCTAAAAGGCGGAATCTCTAAAATAGGGAATCTCTAAAAGGAGGAATCTCTAAAATAGGGAATCTCTAAAAGGCGGAATCTCTAAAATAGGGAATCTCTAAAAGGAGGAATCTCTAAAATAGTGAATCTCTAAAAGGCGGAATCTCTAAAAAGAGGAATCTCTAAAAGACGGAATCTCTAAAAAGCGGAATCTCTAAAATAGGGAATTATGTCTAAAATCGTTATCCGTTTACTGAAACGTTGAGAAATATCAATATCACCGCTAGATATACGACTCGTGGTTGTCGTCGCTTGCGGCAATCATTTCCAGAATAAATAAAGACCAAGGGACCACACACGGCAAGAGGTATTGAGTTCGGGATTACCTACAGCAATATTCTGAACGAAGAAAGAGCGGAGGAATCTCTGAATAATCATCTATACAAGCTGTAGATTCGAAAATAAATGCGGGCCCGCCGAGAAAGAAACGTTGTTAGTCCAAAACTTCAAATTGTGACCCGGGTTGTGACCTCTCTAATGACTCTCTAATGACTCTCGAGTCTGGGTAATTGTCGAGAGTCGAGAGTAACATGTCGAGAGTCGAGACTGAAATGTCGAGAGTCGATAAATAGTCAATAACTCTATCAATCGATAATTAATCAACTGATACATGTCAGTACTAAATCCAATGATGAAATGTATCACGGATATAGTCGAAATATCTTCGGATCTTTCCCTGGAATTTTCGTAAGTCTTCATCAATCTTCGGATTGTTATCTCATATTTAATGAAAAATAGACAGAATCTTTCAGTAAAATAAACAATGGTTTCACATTGTTTCACATGTAGCTCGTTCTCGGCACATCAAAGACCGATAGTAGGTTATATCATCTATTTCCCACGGCTTTTTCTAAGCATTTTTGTTTACGTACCTGTATCCATTAATATAGCTGCTATCTAAAATCATTCCGCAAATCGTTGTCATAATTTTGCAGAGCTTCACTGTGTTAATTACAAGCTCCTAACGCCAAATAGTTGTACTTTTTTGTCATCATACCTATTGCTGTTGCTATAACCTATTTTAAAACTGAAATGTCTTCCAAGCAAAGCCGGGTGGCGTGCGAAAGGGAAAGTAACTGGGTACTCTTATCGTAACAATGTCCGGAAACACACGCACTACACAAGACTAACACAGTCACGGAAATCTCCATTTGCGGCATTTACGCTTATTTTAGCCATTTAAAACTGCAAAGCACTGTTACAAAAGATAAGCTATTTTTGTATAGTTATTTGTACCTTCCAGCCATAAAATGAACATTAAGCCATTGGAAAATGGAACATTGCAAGGAAAGGGGTTATGACCGGGGAATAGCGCCGCAAGAAAATCGGCGAGCGAAGCGCGGCCTGGAGATCGCCTGGGACTTTAGTTTATCAATTGATTAATTATCGATTGATAGAGTTATTGACTATTTATCGACTCTCGACATGTCAGTCTCGACTCTCGACATGTTACTTTCGACTCTCGACATGTTACTCTCGACTCTCGACTCTCGACAATTACCCAGACTCCCTGGTAACCATTCATGAATAAATTTGTTACTGTAGGGATACCCACATCCCCCCGACTTCTCATTGGTTCATAACCACGTGACTCCCAAAGGTATATAACCAAGAACGCCGCGCACTGCGTGTCATTCTATTCCTGTCTTATGACCGGTTACCTCCAGATCTTTGGATAATGGCGAACGATTCTTTGGACAACGATATTCTAAATCGTAAGTTTCTCTTCATAGTATCGTGAATGTGTGTGGGAGAGATTCAAAACCAAAGTAGTTAGCGTGTCGGACGGTATGAACCAATCCGTTCCGATTTAGTTTTAAGACTTTAGCTTTTATCTTTTCTGTGCGAATGTGTTTTGTGCAAACACGAATGAACGCGTGCTTATTTTATCTTTTATAGTTGATGATATGCATGAAATGGAAGACGATATTCTCTTATGGCCAACGATATCGAACGACAACTCGCTCAACAGCAACAGTTGGGTGGAAGTCTTGATGCAACGGAATTCTCATTGGTTCATAACCACGTGACTCGGATTGAAAACGGGGGGGTTGCAGTCCTAGATAATTTATACATCCAAATTAATCGATAATTTCAGCAAAAACTAATTGATAATATTGGACACGTGTCAATCCAAAAAGGGGCGGAGCTAATTACGTCATCAGGGATACCAACTGTAAAAAAAGGGGGCGGAGCTAATCACAATAGGGGCGGTATCCTTTGATGTTGAGTTTGATGACTACCTGTCAGATCGGGTCTAGTCTAGCGTATATTACTACTGATATTATTTCGCTACACCGTTCTTGCGGACTGATCGAGAGGCAGAGAAGCCAACTTGATTTAGAAAATGGCAACTTGTTTTCATACGTAAAAAAACCCGATCTTCAAACTATAGTGGAAGATCATCATAGCAATCCGGTTAGATGGTAAGTACCAGCTAGTCTGACGTTGGAATTTTAACATTTCAGGCACCTGCTAAATTAACTTAAAGCTACTTGTTTTGACTGGACCAAAATGTCCGTTGCAAAGCGAGCAGGATATTCTATCAATGAATTTTAATAAGTGCATATGTACTTCTATCTTTATACTCCGAAGCATGTATTTTATTGCTGTGAAGTTTGTCGCCTGAAATCGATTAGTCGCGTGCGAAATTTAATTAGAACTGGTAATCGACAAAGAAGGGAACTCAGGCATATATGTACCACTGTCAACCGTTAGATTGATAAATATCCAAAGTAAAGGGCACTTAGGATAAATATGAGGTATTCGGAATACTTAAGGTACTTGTGGACTGCTAAAACACCATTCTTATTCGATTATTTGCGTTTGGGCACCATCCATCCTAGCCGTGACCTTTGTACTTATGTTGTGAACATTGTTGCACATAAGCTCTAAAAAACGTTCGCTCGCGTCCAACACAGGATGATACCCGCAGGTTTAACTTCAGAATCTGCTAGAATAAAGTATATCTTTGCTTTAAAGGGCATTTTAGCCCTAGTTTAGGTGCCACTTTTGAGATTTCGACTCTTTCTTTTAGTTAAATTTCGGTTCCTTTTGACCAGCGACGCGGTAGGTTGTCTTTGATTTTGCCTGGTTTATCTAATTTTTATCCAATCGTTACAAAATTTCGTTGCAAAGCACGTCAAACGTACCTAAATACTGTGGTATTGTTGATAGTTATTTATACTTACCTGTGTTGAAGCAGCGCGGCTCAGATAAAACGCAAATGTTGACTTCTGGACCGGCATAAAATCCCACCTCGGACGGCCGAAGTCATTTCGGCGTGTAGCGAAAAATAAAAGCAAGAAATTTAACAAAATACCCTGGTTTTAACATTTACCCACCAAGTCCTTTTCGTCCACAAAATATAAACACTAACTTTTTTTCCGACCCGAACATGACCGGTTCGCTCTTAGCGGGACTGCCTCGATATAACTTTAAGTGGTACTACTAATTTCACTTACTAGAAAAATGTATTTCAAATCCATTACGTCCTCTCTCTCTCTCTCTCTCTCTCTTACCAACTTGCTCTTCCAGAATGACTATGAAAGTTTGAGGCAAAGTTCCTTTATTTATATCATTATGTTTTAATTTTAAATGCACTATATGATTAATTAAAAATGAGAGGAATTTCGTATTTTAAAAAATAGGATTCCGTACACAAAAATGTATTATAACCAGAGTAGTATCCACTTCAAGCTATTTTTAAAGATCTTTAAAAAACGGAACTGTTGGTTTTGAATCCCAACTAAAGGCTACCACCTCCAATAACTGCTGTGACAGTTTGTGATGAGATCATCGAGTCGTCTCGATTTATGCATCTTTACGTGGGATGTAAAGTTTGCGTAAAGTTGCGCTTTACTAGACCGTGGTCGGATGTAAATGATCTCTCATAAGAAAGTTGCTAATTAAGATATTATTTCGCTACACCGTTCTTGGCGGACTGAGAGGCAGAGAAGCCAATTTGATTTTGAAAATGGCAACTTGTTTTCATACGTAAAAAAACCCGATCTTCAAACTATAGTGGAAGATCATCATAGCAATCCGGTTAGATGGTAAGTACCAGCTAGTCTGACGTTGGAATTTTAACATTTCAGGCACCTGCTAAATTAACTTAAAGCTACTTGTTTTGACTGGACCAAAATGTCCGTTGCAAAGCGAGCAGGATATTCTATCAATGACTTTTAATAAGTGCATATGTAGTTCTATCTTTATACTCCGAAGAATGTATTTTATTGCTGTGAAGTTTGTCGGCTGAAATCGATTAGTCGCGTGCGAAATTTAATTAGAACTGGTAATCGACAAAGAAGGGAACTCAGGCATATATGTACCACTGTCAACCGTTAGATTGATAAATATCCAAGGTAAAGGGCACTTAGGATAAATATGTGGACTGCTAAAACACCATTCTTATTCGATTATTTGCGTTGGGCACCATCCATCCTAGCCGTGACCTTTGTACTTATGTTGTAAACATTGTTGCACATAAGCTCTAAAAAACGTTCGCTCGCGTCCAACACAGGATGATACCCGCAGGTTTAACTACAGAATCTGCTAGAATAAGGTTATATCTTTGCTTTAAAGGGCATTTTAGCCCTAGTTTAGGTGCCACTTTTGAGATTTCGACTCTTGCTTTTAGTTAAATTTCGGTTCCTTTTGACCAGCGACGCGGTAGGTTGTCTTTGATTTTGCCTGGTTTATCTAATTTTTATCCAATCGTTACAAAATTTCGTTGCAAAGCACGTCAAATGTACCTAAATACTGTGGTATTGTTGATATTTATTTATACTTACCTGTGTTGAAGCAGCGCGGCTCAGATAAAACGCAAATGTCGACTTCTGGACCGGCATAAAATCCCACCTCGGACGGCCGAAGTCATTTCGGCGTGTAGCGAAAAATAAAAGCAAGAAATTTAACAAAATACCCTGGTTTTAACATTTACCCACCAAGTCCTTTTCGTCCACAAAATATAAAGACTAACTTTTTTTCCGACCCGAACATGACCGGTCCGCTCTTAGCGGGACTGCCTCGATATAACTTTAAGTCACGGTACTACTAATTTCACTTACTAGAAAAATGTATTTCAAATCCATTACGTCCTCTCTCTCTCTTTCTCTCTCTCTTACCAACTTGTTCTTCCAGAATGACTATGAAAGTTTGAGGCAAAGTTCCTTTATTTATATCATTATGTTTTAATTTTAAATGCACTATATGATTAATTAAAAATGAGAGGAATTTCGTATTTTAAAAAATAGGATTCCGTACACAAAAATTTATTATAACCAGAATAGTATCCACTTCAAGCTATTTTTAAAGATCTTTAAAAAACGGAACTGTTGGTTTTGAATCCCAACTAAAGGCTACCACCTCCAATAACTGCTGTGACAGTTTGTGATGAGATCATCGAGTCGTCTCGATTTATGCATCTTTACGTGGGATGTAAAGTTTGCGTAAAGTTGCGCTTTACTAGACCGTGGTCGGATGTAAATGATCTCTCATAAGAAAGTTGCTAATTAAGATATTATTTCGCTACACCGTTCTTGGCGGACTGAGAGGCAGAGAAGCCAATTTGATTTTGAAAATGGCAACTTGTTTTCATACGTAAAAAAACCCGATCTTCAAACTATAGTGGAAGATCATCATAGCAATCCGGTTAGATGGTAAGTACCAGCTAGTCTGACGTTGGAATTTTAACATTTCAGGCACCTGCTAAATTAACTTAAAGCTACTTGTTTTGACTGGACCAAAATGTCCGTTGCAAAGCGAGCAGGATATTCTATCAATGACTTTTAATAAGTGCATATGTAGTTCTATCTTTATACTCCGAAGAATGTATTTTATTGCTGTGAAGTTTGTCGGCTGAAATCGATTAGTCGCGTGCGAAATTTAATTAGAACTGGTAATCGACAAAGAAGGGAATCAGGCATATATGTACCACTGTCAACCGTTAGATTGATAAATATCCAAGGTAAAGGGCACTTAGGATAAATATGTGGACTGCTAAAACACCATTCTTATTCGATTATTTGCGTTTGGGCACCATCCATCCTAGCCGTGACCTTTGTACTTATGTTGTAAACATTGTTGCACATAAGCTCTAAAAAACGTTCGCTCGCGTCCAACACAGGTACCCGCAGGTTTAACTACAGAATCTGCTAGAATAAGGTTATATATTTGCTTTAAAGGGCATTTTAGCCCTAGTTTAGGTGCCACTTTTGAGATTTCGACTCTTGCTTTTAGTTAAATTTCGGTTCCTTTTGACCAGCGACGCGGTAGGTTGTCTTTGATTTTGCCTGGTTTATCTAATTTTTATCCAATCGTTACAAAATTTCGTTGCAAAGCACGTCAAATGTACCTAAATACTGTGGTATTGTTGATATTTATTTATACTTACCTGTGTTGAAGCAGCGCGGCTCAGATAAAACGCAAATGTCGACTTCTGGACCGGCATAAAATCCCACCTCGGACGGCCGAAGTCATTTCGGCGTGTAGCGAAAAATAAAAGCAAGAAATTTAACAAAATACCCTGGTTTTAACATTTACCCACCAAGTCCTTTTCGTCCACAAAATATAAAGACTAACTTTTTTTCCGACCCGAACATGACCGGTCCGCTCTTAGCGGGACTGCCTCGATATAACTTTAAGTCACGGTACTACTAATTTCACTTACTAGAAAAATGTATTTCAAATCCATTACGTCCTCTCTCTCTCTTTCTCTCTCTCTTACCAACTTGTTCTTCCAGAATGACTATGAAAGTTTGAGGCAAAGTTCCTTTATTTATATCATTATGTTTTAATTTTAAATGCACTATATGATTAATTAAAAATGAGAGGAATTTCGTATTTTAAAAAATAGGATTCCGTACACAAAAATTTATTATAACCAGAATAGTATCCACTTCAAGCTATTTTTAAAGATCTTTAAAAAACGGAACTGTTGGTTTTGAATCCCAACTAAAGGCTACCACCTCCAATAACTGCTGTGACAGTTTGTGATGAGATCATCGAGTCGTCTCGATTTATGCATCTTTACGTGGGATGTAAAGTTTGCGTAAAGTTGCGCTTTACTAGACCGTGGTCGGATGTAAATGATCTCTCATAAGAAAGTTGCTAATTAAGATATTATTTCGCTACACCGTTCTTGGCGGACTGAGAGGCAGAGAAGCCAATTTGATTTTGAAAATGGCAACTTGTTTTCATACGTAAAAAAACCCGATCTTCAAACTATAGTGGAAGATCATCATAGCAATCCGGTTAGATGGTAAGTACCAGCTAGTCTGACGTTGGAATTTTAACATTTCAGGCACCTGCTAAATTAACTTAAAGCTACTTGTTTTGACTGGACCAAAATGTCCGTTGCAAAGCGAGCAGGATATTCTATCAATGACTTTTAATAAGTGCATATGTAGTTCTATCTTTATACTCCGAAGAATGTATTTTATTGCTGTGAAGTTTGTCGGCTGAAATCGATTAGTCGCGTGCGAAATTTAATTAGAACTGGTAATCGACAAAGAAGGGAATCAGGCATATATGTACCACTGTCAACCGTTAGATTGATAAATATCCAAGGTAAAGGGCACTTAGGATAAATATGTGGACTGCTAAAACACCATTCTTATTCGATTATTTGCGTTTGGGCACCATCCATCCTAGCCGTGACCTTTGTACTTATGTTGTAAACATTGTTGCACATAAGCTCTAAAAAACGTTCGCTCGCGTCCAACACAGGTACCCGCAGGTTTAACTACAGAATCTGCTAGAATAAGGTTATATCTTTGCTTTAAAGGGCATTTTAGCCCTAGTTTAGGTGCCACTTTTGAGATTTCGACTCTTGCTTTTAGTTAAAGTGCAACTAACCCCAAAAATTTATATTCGTTTAAATAAATGTACTTGTTATTTGAAACTTAACTGCGAAATTTTTTTGGATTTGGTTGAATCCTCGATTTTCTGTGCCCCGGCAAAGTGGCCAAAAACGCCGCCATTTTTGTTCACGGCCGCGTTTTTGACTGGGAAGGAGTTTAGCGGCTAGTGAGGTCAACTCAGGAGCCTTTGATCCTTCGCGTCCACTCATTTCCTTCAGGAAGATGCGATACACATTCGAAAAGTGTGCAGAAACGCCTTCCAGGTGCGTTATTGGCCGTTGCAGTAACACCCCAGATTTAGAGAAAGGTATACTATACCATTCTAGAGCGATCGTCGAGAAAATACGAAAAAGACGGTGGATGTAAACTCAAGCGAACGAAGTAAAGTGGGACTGTGAGAGCCATTGCATGCTCAAGAACTCCGTCTAGAATTTGTCCGCGCACTTCTAGCAGGCTGACTTCCAAAGGCTATTTAACCCGGTCGAAGCCAATCCAACTAGCCATCGACCAAATGTTACCGAGAACCTATTTCTACCATCGCTATAGCCAGAAATGTAAGCCCATGAAATTCAGTAGCGCGAGCGTAGAATCCGAGCATTCATCCGTAGTATCGCGCATCTGTAATGGCGTTAACATTTCACCCTCGTGCGAAGCAATTTCAGGAATATTGATGAAAGTCAAAGACGAATTTCTTTCGAAGGATAAAATAGGAAAAATGACAAAAGATTTGAACTCCAAACGTTTTTCTGAGGCCGGGAAATAAGCAGTGCGATAAACCGTATACTCATCGTAATATCAATGCGGACTACAGAGGGAACAGGTTCACTTCGTTTATCGAAGTTTACTGAAGTGCTATTTATTTGACGGTTTTTACTTCAAAATTAACTTAGTTTACTATGGTGGTTATTTGGAGTAGCAACGACAAACGTTTGGTGATGTCAAAACTGTAGTGATGTGGCTTGTTTCCTTTCAGCTTGTTTTTTTATGGCTTTATTTCCAGGCCCGAGCAAGCCGCGCGGAGCAAGCCGATTTTCAATCGATCGAAAAAAGCCGCGAGCGAGAGAAAACTGCGACAGTTACTTGGCTTTTGTAAAAATCAAAACCCTCTAAATGGTGAAAAGCTGGCATTTAACAGAATAACCATTGCTTTACAAAATACATACTCGCTAAAGCAAAAATATAAATGATCATACGGCTCGCGCATATCGATGCATGGGAGTACTATAGGTGACAATAATTGCTTACCATTGACTGACTTCTTCAGTGCTATCTAAGCGGTCCTTTGTGCTTTCTTTTCGACTCTTCGTTCGCTTTGGCCTCCTTTTCGCATTTAGTTGTCCATTCCAGGTGACCGGGCAGTTCATCCAAGAAGATATCTTACTCCAGTTGCTGCTTGAAGCAGTTATTACGAAGCTCTCGGAACGTCGTTTCTGATTGGTCAACCGTTTCACTTCCGTTGCGGCGGTTGCAAGTCGTTGATTGGTCAATTTACAATAGCCTGCATCGTGATGTCATACAAGCTGATACACAAGTTGATAGTAGCTGGTACATTGTGTTATCGATCGCCGTGTTTTTTCGCTGTTTTTTTCGCTATTTTTTTCGCTAGTTGATTGTTTTTTCCCCTAGTTGATAGTTGTAGAGTTGATAGTGGTGTAGTCGTAGTTTCGTGGTCGCGATTTGAAAGTGTGCATGTATTGTTCGCGTACATCGTGTTCGAGGTCTGAGAGTTGATAGTACATTGGTGGCGCCTATCGTGTTCGCGGGTTTGAGAGTTGATAGTGTGCCTAGTAGAGTCGGGGTCGCGTCGGGTTGGACGGAACGTGGCAAAGGGTTCTGCCCAAACTGCCGTTCCACATTCAGCAATCGTTGGAAACCGGAGGTTTGCGCCGCCAATTGCGGACATCATCTTGGTGGGACGGCTCCAGCTAAAGTGCCAAAGCTCTTGTGCCCAAAATCTGTGTACATTCATGCTGGATTGTTTTCTGTTCAAACCAGGCGTAGTCAATCGATAAACCGATAATCGATATCAATCGATAACAATCGATAACAATCGAAGATTGTTATCGATTTCCGATATCAATCGATAGAAATCGATAAAGAAAAAAAGTTGTGAGTTCGATTGATATCGATTTCCGATAGAAATCGATAACGATTAATTTATCGATTGTTATCGATTATTATCGATTGTTATCGGAAATGATTTTTGTCATTTTACAAGTTAATCATTGACACAATGTTGTCTGTATGGTTTTATTGAGTCATTCAATCATCATAGCATGCAATAGTTTAACAATTATCAACAAAATACTATAGGAACAAAAACAATAACAGGAACAATTTGGT
The DNA here is from genome assembly GCA_029204205.1 of Desmophyllum pertusum. Classification (NCBI taxonomy): domain Eukaryota; kingdom Metazoa; phylum Cnidaria; class Anthozoa; order Scleractinia; family Caryophylliidae; genus Desmophyllum; species Desmophyllum pertusum. Next base: position 453,910 of record MU827809.1, read on the forward strand.
CTTTTTATCGATCTTCAGCGCAGTTCATAATACCGGAAGAAGAAGTTGCGGTGTGCAAAGTAGCGGCGTGCAACCCTCTGGTCTCGTTATAGCAACGCCATAAAGATGAAGCAGAATAAACAACAAAATCAGTGTTTTTGCGATTTCAATTAGTCGCATTAAAAAAGAAACCTAAGAATAAATCACAGAGTAAGCAAGAAATAAAAATAATCCAGTAGCACAGCAGTAATCACTTTGGCTCCATAAATATCGACCAGGAACAATACATGCAAAAGAAGACGCAGTTTTCTGTGTTTTTCGTCGTCATAAAACAAGGGTTCGAATGAATAGACATGTTCAAATCTTTTAAATCCCAGACGAAACCAAGTGAACGCGATGACAGCGATGAACACTCTGCCTGGACGAGATGTTGAATTCGATAATAAAATGCTTAACGATTAACGCCGGTCTCGTATTGTTTACTAGATACATGTCTAGATAGCCACGCCATCTTCAGTAATATGTTGAAACAAATACTCCTTTGGATTATCGATGTTTATCGATTGTTATCGATTATTATCGATTATTATCGATTATTATCGATTTTTGCCAATCGATAACAATCGATAATTTTTTTTTTCTGTGAGTTCGATTGTTATCGATTACCGATATCAATCGATAGCAATCGGTGATTTATATCGATTGATATCGAGTGTATCGATTGATTTCCGATATCGATTTCTATCGATTGACTACGCCTGGGTTCAAACAAGTGCTAAGGATGATCGCTGTTTTGTGCACAAGGACGGCAGTCAATGCATTTGTCTCCACTCGACATGCAAAGATGCTCGTGCCGTTTACGTTTCCAGTGGACGGTCCGAGGAATTCTCTTGTCAACATATAAATTATACAACTGAAAGTGTTGGAGCTTAGATCAGATCAGACAGTTGACAGCTAACGACCGCAGGATAGTCACGAAACCACCCTTGTCACGCTTGGCTTTTTCCACTTTGCAAATAATTCGTTATGTATCTTCTCCTTGTAGTTTCTATGTTTAATTGCTATTGTCTGCTAAAGCGAAGAGGAAATTTCAGAAACTTGCTATAAAGTGATCGACAAAAAAATCATCTGACTCGAATTGCGACAGCAGACATGCTCCTCGGCTCCTGTCAAATATGCAAATTTCAGTCATGAAAAACCGTCGCGATCGTGGAAGGGCAAACCCCTGTCTTTTTTTGTCTTTTTAATCAAATCACTCAAATTTCTGCGTTGTTTTCCAGAATTACTATCACCTCTCTCACGGGGATGGAAAGATATATTTTGTCATTAATCAAATCAACATGTATAAAGTTACGGTTGAATACTCGAGTTAAATTTGGAAGTTTGAAAGAAATAACGCAATCCGTTCGCGATTGATGAAAATTACTCGATTTGTCGATTGCTTGATGCATGTCTCGCATGAGTAATATCAACGCACAATTATATTTATTTGTACCATATGCATTGCTTTAGTTCTCATTAATTCGGCATTTATTATTTTTTGTTTATGTTATTTCAGGAGGCTCCTGTTCATTTTAATTATTTTTTTTATTTCAATTTTTATTTATTTATTTATTTATTTATTTTAATTATTATTATAATTTTAATTAATATTATTTTTTTATTATTTTTATTATCATTATTATTATTTTTTATTTTCCGCTGTCCGCCGTCCGCCGTCCGCCATCCGCCATCCGCCGTCCGTTTCCTCACTTTACAGAGTCATGAGAGAGGGTAAAACGGTAAATGGAACGCCGTGTTTTATTAACGTCATGCAAGGAGACTATGATCATAGTCTCTTGCGTCATGTTCAATCGGTACATTTACCATTTATTTGCCTCCATCTATATGAGTCATATGATGATTCTTTCAAATCGGGAAAAAGAAAGGGAGGGCTTTTGCGCCCGTGGGGGTGGGGGATGGGACTTGGATATGAAAGTGAAGGGGTTGATCTTCGTACCTTTTTGTTTCGTTTCCTCAGAAACGAAACGGTATTGTTTTCGATTCGATGTGAACTATTTACACAGTGAGGCTACTATCCAATCAGAATAACCCTCGTAGCTGCCAATGTAAACATGTTCTATCCTAGACAAACAAACTGGCGAACACATGTTGTTCAAATATCGATAAAATGATCGTCACGGAGACAAAAAGAAATTCAAATGTATTACAATAGAAATATTTGACGACTGAAATGCTTCTAAGTTCGATTGAGCGATGTATTGGTGAAAAATGCAAAAATATCTGTTTCCGTGTTAAATTGTTATGTAAATATTCTAGCTGTATTTTCAACTTTGTTATTGACTTTACCTTCATTATCTTGGCTATGTCTAAAACAGGGAACGGGGAACGAGGAACAGAAGTTGACGGAAGCTGTTTACGGCCGGCGGGTTAATTGCTCGGGCCGCACCGAGCTTTCTTCGGATATTTTCGGGCCTCTCGGATGGAATCGGTCGTCTTCAACCCAGCCAACGCTTACTAGCTATGAACTAATGCAATTTTCGGCAAAGGGAAGTGCCGTGAGCCGTGAGCACGATTTACGCACCCTCGCCCCAGGATCTTCTCTGCAATTTCTCTGCAATTTCTCTCCAAACTTTCCCGACATTCTAATCATTCCGGAAACGAAACACTATTTCTTTTGAAATAGCTCCTTGTTGGGGTTAAAATTCGTGGGTTGGTACCGCTTAGGGGTGTTAAAATCTAAAATGTTTTCCGGTACCTTTTAGCACACATCCTCTCTTGCTTTAAGCGGGAAAAATAAGACAAGAACTAGTTTTGTCTTAGAATTGGTACCTCTTACTTTTTTTACGTAGGATTTTGAACGTATTATTATAGATCTCTTCACTAACAACAATTAAATATAGAAAAATAACGGGCATTTATATTTCTTTGGAGGAGTAGAGGGAGGGGGAAATTAAGCTAAAGGAACACGAGCTAATGAATATACATAAAGGATGACAACCTTGACATTTTTCATGATATTTTCTAGATGGATAAATATTTTTGTGTTAGTGGTTATGACTAAATTAAAACATAAGTTTTATTGTATCAGAAATAAAGTTTATTTTTTGTTGCGTTAAAACTGTTGCAGTGTTTTCTGGTATTAAAAAAAATCCCGAAAAATCGAAATTTAAAGTTAATATTAAATATATCAGGGGATCTATCACTGTGCCAAAAGCCAAATATTCGGGCCCGAATTCTCCAGAATATGGATCGGCACACGCCGCGTTATACCGAAATATTCCAACGTATTCGATGCCGCCTGACGCGAAGTACACCTAGAATATCCTATTAGAATCCGGCCTGTTTTTCCGTTTTCAAATCGAATATTCTTGAATGACTCGAAGTATTCGGCAAACCACACGGGCTACTTTTTGGAGCATTAGGCTTCCCTCGAAATTTAACGATGGTTTTGGACTCGTACATTTTCGAATACTCCCGATATTTCTAGAGTATACGACTGGAACACGAGACACACTTCGCAACTTCTGACGTGTTCGTCTCCGAATATCAGCGGATACGTCAAGTATTCTCTAATATTCGGAATCGCACACCAAGAACCAAAACTGATCGTCTCACAATTTCGACAGCAAGCCTGTTTTGTATCGTCAAGAACATGGCTTACAGGTAATATAAAATCCGTTGCGTATTATAGCTGGGATATCCTTGAACACTTCACGTGTTCAGCAATATGCGCGTGGAACACGAGACTAATGCGAAGCACGATACGTGTTCGTCACCGAATATTAACGCGCACGCGAGGTATTGAGGGTATTATTAACGCATTCTCTTAAACACTTCACATGTTCAGCAATGTTCAACATTTGCTAATAAATATAACAACTTTTATTAGACATCAAAGTGTTCACATTATTTATTAAATTTTTTATTAAATTTATTAAATAATTATTTATTATATTGATCACATGTCTCCAGCATTATAAATCATTGTTGTCACTGCAGTTCCTAAATAACAGACCAATTCCGATATATTAATATTCTAACTTGGCTCCGAGGCTTAAGGGAATAAAACAAAAGAAATCGACAATAAATCACATCGAGGTTGAGGGATGAATAAATCATTTCTTTTGTCTTATTCCCCTAAGCCTCGGAGCCAAGTTAGAATATTAATATATCGAAATTGGTCTATTATTGTGCTCTTTCTTTCGCTTCAGCATGTCTATAAAAGAAAAAGACAAAAAACAATTTTTAGCAAAAAACAATTGAAGTAAAAAGCACTAAATTAGTGCTACAAGGCAATACATGTATGTCAAAAGAAATACAGTACAGCAATGGTAAATTGTTTTGAACCCAGGGCTCTCAGTAGTTTGCCTGGTGTGATTATCTACAGATGTACATGTAGGTGAGGGTAGTGTTGAAAATGACAACTGGTGACTGACAGTTCAACAACCAAAGCGGGAGTCATCTTCTGGGAACTAGATGGTGATGAGAAGGGAGGTTTGAACCAACGGAAGGTGAATTGACCAGGTTTGGCAGGTTGAGAATAACATTTTTGATTTTCTTGTGTAGAAACAAAACCTCTTATTCCTTGTTTCACTAATACTGGGATAACTACATGATTGAATACCACATTTTGATGCTGGTCATGCCCAGATCCATATATATTTTCAGTCATAATGCCCCATGGACTCCAAATTTATTCCTGAAAGCAACCCAGATCCACACATGTGTATGTACCGTAGGATCCAACCGTGGACAGTTTTGTTTATTTGTTTAGATATTTGTACAAATGTAGCAGTGCATGTAGTACGTTTAGCTTTTATATACAGTATATTATTTGTAATTAGCAAAATTTCATCGGTGGGCCACACATTTTTAGTGCACATGTGTTGTGTATTTACAAGTTTCACCCAGGAGGGGGAGGGGGGGAGTTACTTCCCATACCATTCTCTTAAGTCATTAACGGTCAGAGTCGCTGCGGGCAGATTCCCCCCCCCCCCCCCCCCCGTCTGAATAGGGTTAAGATTGAGTTAAGTTTGAGTTATCGTTTTCTGTACATTTTTTTTATCAAAAAAGGGTTAAATTACAGCAAGGAACCCAAAAGTGTGACCACCTTTAATTAATTCACATTCTTTAATGCAGATTGTCCAATCAGAAGCCGAGGATAGCTTCCACAAAACAACTTTTTATTATACATTCACACTCTTTCGCGATGATCTTGCTGTGAAGACGATTTCTTGTTGGTTTTCCATGGATGCCTGTTTTCGAGGCGCTTGCTTACATTTACATGTAAATGTCAACCTTTGAATTTTTGGCACTGAAACTACACCACTAATTTCACAACTCCGACATCTGCTCAACAGCTAAAATTATAATAATTTTATGTCGATCGGCCGGGTACAATGTATTACCACTGATTTCATTGCTACGCGACCTTCGAAGTTAAAGGGACACATGATTTTGATCATAGGAAGTTGAACAATAATGGTTTGATTCTGTAGAATAGCACTCGACAAATGATTGGAACCTATTAGGAAGTGAGGATGACAAATGACAGTGAGGATGGAAATGGATTGCAATACATTACAATCGTGCGTGCATGATTTTGTCGCACAGCAGGAGAAAAGCCATACATGTATAAGGTACGCATGATTGACGGAAGTTTATTGCCAAGTGAATTTTGATTTCGAAGGTCGCGTAGCATTGAAATCCGTGGTAAACCGTACTGTACATGTAAGTGTAAACACCGTAATTCCTACGGCCAGCATACATGTAAATGCCTTTTTGCTTGCTTACACTCGTAAATACAATGAGATTGTGTATATTTTTTTACTGTCGGGCTTTTGGATTGCGAAGACACCAACTTTTTAGTGTGTTGAATTGAGATATATAATGTGCAGTTCCAGAAAATATCCATACCCAACCCAAGGAAGGTCATTGGAAATTCTGAGGGGGAGGGGGGTCTCAAAAGGCAAAATTGTTCAAGGAAAGTATGAAGCCAAACTGGAAATTCCTGGGGGGAGGAGGGGTTCAAACCAAAAAACCATCCATGGGTGAGGTATGGATATTTTCTGGAACCACACAATAATGATTCAAACCTTTTGTAATGGCTAGCCATGGGTTTAATACCGCTGTGACTAGTATATGTTGCTTGATTTCTGGGAAAACAATTGCCCCCTCTTTATTCTCGTGAACATTATGGTGGTCAAAATTCAACAAGACTTCTGTTGCAGTTCGATGCAAACAAGCAGGAAAAGTCTGGCTAGATATACCCGGCAGACGGGAAGTGTTTTTTTTTTTTTTGAGGAGGGTGAATTTTGATTCAATGCTAAAAAGTCGGTGTGATGTCTTCGCAAACCAAAAGCCTGACAGTAAAAAAATATACACAATAATCTCATGATATTTACAAGTACATGTATATAAAGCAAGCAAAAATGCATTTACATGTATGCTGGCTGTAGGAATTATGGTGTTTATACTTACATGTACAATAAGGTTTAATATATTGTACCCGGGTGATCAACATAAAATTATTATAATTTTAGCTGTTGAGTAGATGTTGGAGTTGTGAAATTAGTGTAGCATATACATGTATGTACAGTAGTTTCAGTGCCAAAAATTCAAAGGTTGATATTTAAGCTCCTCAAAAACAGGCATCCATGGAAAAGCAACAAGAAATCATCTTCACAGACTGCAAGATCGCAAAAGATTGTGAAATTGCTGTGGAAACACTCGGGATTGCATTTAATTAAAAGTTGTTTTGTGGAAGCCAGCTTAATCCTCGGCTTCTGATTAGACAATCTACACAAAAGAATGTGAATTAATTAAAAGTGGTCACACTTTTGGGCTCCTTGCTGTAATATTTAACACTTTTTTATAAAAAATAATAATGAAAACAGTAACTCAAACTTAACTTAACTCGTAACTCGGTAAATAGCTGATCCCAATCAAACTTACATAATTTGAACGTTGTTTGCATTTAACTGCTGCAAGCTTTTTGTGACTGTGTTCTATTGTGTTCTCGCTATTACCCACAGGTGGCCGAAGCTCACGATTAGAGAACACAATTGTGACTCTTGCTTATAAGCAGTATTGTGTTGCAAAGAGTTGATTTATATGTATAAGGTTTTGTATGGGCATGAGACGGTTTATTTTAGCTGGTATAAATTGAAATGTTTTGTGAATGAAGTTGACTTATGTTGCTGTGTTGTATTCTTTGTTGTTTGTATGCTCCTCAGGTCGATTTGAAGTGATTTCAGCAAGCTATCATTGTTTGAGATTTCCACTACTACATGTACATGTAAGAGGCCAAACAGTGATTTCCAGAATGTCTGCCACTAAAAGCGAAAAAATCCACTGAAATAATGCTGCAGCCATACATGCAGGTCCTTCATTAAATTTTCATGCAAGCTCACTTGCTTGGTAATTCCAGCCATAACGTGTTTGCTACGAATCATTCATTCCAAATCGGCTCCACGGAGGCGCTTGCTTGTTGGTAACTGGCTGCTGGTTACCCCCAGGCGCATACACATATGTTCATGGCAGTTTGGACAAGGGCATTTATAATTTCTGAAGCAAAGCTGACTTAGAATGAATGTTTTTTTAGCAGACACGTTGCTGGAATTGCATTTTAGTGAATGAGCTTACAGTTACATGAACATTTAACAATTCCTCTTTTATTCTATGGAGGAATTGTGGCTGCAAGATAATTGTTTTTTGGCTTTAAGCGGTGGGATTCTGGAGATCATTGTTTGGCCTCAAAATGAGTCAGTACATGTAAGTGAGCCAAGTGAGCCAGAAATCCTTAACCCCAATACAAAGGCTAACCCACAAGCTACCTACACTGTAAGCTAACTTACGCTAAACTGAATGCTACATGTATCTAGGCTAACTAGAGTGCTATTTAGGTTAACCAGAATAACTCACGTGGTCCACTCTTTGTCAAGACTCCCTCAAAATCTTAGTGGTGGAAAACATCCAACAATGATAGCTCGCCAAAATCACTTCAAACCGGCCCGAGATGCGGGCAAACAACAAAAAAAGCATCATCAGGATAGGTCAATTTCTCACAAAACTTTTAAATTTATACTATCTTAAATGAAAGTGTTGCATTCCCATACAAACCCTTAAGAGATCTTAAGAATACATAATAGCTTAAGCTTGCATATTTACTTACACTCTTAAGCTTTTAAAATCTAATACCACGTATATAAGCAAGAGTTACTTTCGTTTTCTCTTCAAAAAGGAGTATTCTCTGATTGATCTACAACATAGAACATAGAACAAGCCAGGTCAAAATAAATCTTTAGAACTCACCGGTTCAGAGCAATTGTTGTCACTTCATCACGCGTGAAATGAATCGAAGTGAAGGTTTTAGATGCAGGAATGTCGATTACACATTTCATCCTCCTGCCCAGATCAGATCAAGATGAGTTTTCGATTAACTAGCTCATCAAGAACAGGAAGAATCGCCAAGAAAAGACACAAAGTTGGTCGTTGCGTGCAGGAAATTTGTCACCTTTCAAAATGGACGCCAGGCGGGTTCATGCGCTCAACCGCTGACCGTCAATAGCGGCGACTAGCAGAGCCCAGTCTCTGAGGAGTGATTTGCCCGCGCGCGATGCGAACTCTGCGCGATGCGAACTCTACTTAAAAAAGAAGGGAATTTCTGCGTAGTCTAAACGGATTCTCTCGATAAGATATGTACAGATAAACTATACGCATCTTTACTCTTCTTTACGGATACACATTACGCGAAACGTAAACAAGCGTAAAGATGCGTATAGAATACCTTTACGCGACACGTAAACAAGCGTAAAGATGCGTATAGAATACCTTTACGCGATACGTAAACACGCGTAAAGATGCGTATAGAATACCTTTACGCGATACGTAAACAAGCGTAAAGATGCGTATAGAATACCTTTACGCAACACGTAAACAAGCGTAAAGCTGCGTATAGAATACCTTTACGCGATATGTAAACAAGCGTAATATACAAATTTTCCAGGCCTAACGTCAGTTGTGTACGCCCTGAATACTCTAGAATTCCATGGCGTTTGGCGTCACACTTATACGCACGCGGGTCGTTCGTAGTTTGAATTTATGGCGCAAACTTTACTTTTGGGAGAAAGGCTACGCACCCGAACAGTTGTTTTCTTCATATAATTCTTCTTCCAAAGTATTCACCCTCATACTCTAGGAGCACGACAGATGTGTGGTATACTTTCAAGAAAATCTACGGAAGATCATGAACGTGGCGTATTCGACCATATTCGATACGAATATTCCAGGTGTACGTCACGTATTGTGCGCACGCTGAATACTCTAGGATACTATGGAGTCATGATCACGTATTCCAGACTAGAATACGCCAGGATATTTTTGATTTTGCGCAGTGTATTTTTCTCAGTCGCTGTGGCTCATCGAGCTGTCTCACTTTCACATTTCACATGAAAAACCAGAGGTAACTAGTTATAGGAAAAACTAAATAATAATGACTTAATTTAAAAAAAATGTTGCGTATGAAAAATAATGGCGTATTCTTACACGAAAACGGTTTCATTTGTCAGATTTGTAACCGTATCGTTTTTGCATACGTTTACGCCTTCCGTTTACGCTGTCCAATGTGAAGCGTTGTCAAAACACGACAGTGGCTCCATAGAGTTGTATGAGCGCGCGCGCTAGTCTATAGGAATTCATTCATAAAAATTGACAGCACGGACCGAATTCTTGCAGCTATGAACCTAGAATTCGCCCTGAAAAACGCATTTTCTTGGTGCTATCACCCGAAATTTGGCTAAACGTTGCTAAAAATGCCATTTGGAGAACTAAAGGAAGATTTTAAAAAGTTTTTGCCATTTTGTCTTTTTGAGACGTAACAGTTGATGTAATTTCTGACGATTGAGTGACGTTGGAACGATCTAGTCAGAAATTGAGGGCACGATAGAGAGGCTTTGGTATTGCCGTGGGACCTTTAGCGGTATTTAAGAGTTTTAGCGGGAAATATTAATTATTCTACGTCGGTCAGTCTTCTAGCTGTGCCTTCGTTGTTCGCTTTTTATTTTTATTTTAGAAGTTATGTTTATGTTTATTTAGTGCCTCGCTCTTCCCTGCATGAGGTTCAGTGCCATTGCATTAGATAGGTAATATGTTGCCACACATTTTTTGGCCACATCTAAAGAGTATTTATTTAGTGTTTTTCCTATCTGGCGTACCTACGTGGTACAAGCTGTAATATCTTTCAGTATTGAAAATCAGAATGTATTGGGATTCATCAGTTTTAACCCTAAACATGCCAACTGGCCATATATGTCCACTTTGGAGTCTTACACATCAAAGCCATTGTGACGTCATCAATTAACACGTGACAAGATTAATTTGACACACATCTGATGCAGAAAGGATGGATCTTTGTAATCGTGCATTAATTTTGGAAATCTAACAAATTCTTCCAGAGTTATGCTGGAAAAACCTGTTCAATTTTTGTTGAAAAATCAGTGGCAAATTTGGCTCTCACACCCAACATACTTCCGGGTTCATTTTTCAGCTCCCTTAAACTGAGGTTAGGTCAAAACTTTTTCAGCTGATAGGAAGTGTATCAAGCGCCGAAGATAGGAAGAAAAGAAAGGGGGAGTAATAGGAACGGAAAAGAGAGAAGGAAAAAAATCAGAAGAAAAAACTTTTTTTTTGTCTATGCACTTGCCCCAACAATAAAATTTAACGTTTTTGCCCTAAATCCTTTTCAAAATCTTCCCCTAGTTCTCCAAACGGCATTTTTAGCAACGGTTAGCCAAATTTCGGGTCACAGCACCAAGAAAACGGGTTTCGTGACCCAAAAATGCTTTTAAATGTGCGAAAATTTCGGGTATGTTAAGGGTTAATTTGATGACTGACTGGCTCATTCTAAATAAACTATATTTCACATTTAATGGCTTGTGCTAGTGTAGTGAGAATTTGTTTCTTTTACGAGACCAAAATGATGCTGTGTTCACACACTGGGTACCCAAGATATCGACATGTTGGCCGTGCCCGAGTACAAGGTCTGTGCCCGAATTCTGGCGTGGGTACTTGCAAAAAGGTGTGTTCACATTAGTGCACAGCGAGAGAATCATACTCGGGCACCGTGCTCGGGCACCAAGTGTGAACATAGCGCCCAAGGGACTGTGCGATAATTAATGGAGAATTAATGAAGTGCCCATTTTTGTGACGTCATGACTTTAGTACTCTATACGCACAGCTAAAGCATGAACCAATTCTTTTAACATATGGGCAACAAAATATCGCGGGAAAACAGGTTTTATTTGTGATTGCACGATTACAAAATTCAGACAATTTTGTTAGGGTTTCAGTCACGATCGAGACAGTGAAATTGTAAAAAGATGCGGCTCAAATCGGCTGTTCCGAAAATGAGGAGTGCGGATTGCGGATTGCAGATTGCGGATTGCGGATTGCGGATTGCGGATTGCGGATTGCGGATTGCGGAGTGCGGAGTGAAAAAAAATTTAAAAAAATAATAAAAAAATAAATTAAATGAAACAAAATAAATATAAAAAATAAACAACAACAAAATAAATGAGAAGTTTCATCGATGGAGGTTGGGTTGGGAGTGGGGGTGGGGGGGGGGGTCATTTCACGCAAAGTCCAGTTCACGATATTCCACGTACTACGAGCGGTAATAGTTTCAATTCTTAATTCTCATTTCACGAATATCACGGCTCACGGCAATTTAGATCACGTGGCACGAGAAAATAAAAAATATTTTCACATTTACCCCCCAAAAATATGGCAATTCACGGCTCACAAAAATATGCACTACCACTTTCTTCATGTGCCAAAGCCGTGTTGTCTCGTAACAAATTTAATAGCGCTGCAAAATCCGCTTATATTTCATTCTTGTTGTTGTCAGAAATTAAAGCGACTACGATTATATGACTACGCCATATTGTTTGGCGTATCGTAAAATATGAAAAGACTGTTTATATTCTCTGACTCATCTCCCTACCCGTGTATATCTCCCTGTGACTCTCGCAAACACCGCAACCACTGCAACCATCTATCTCCCTGCCCGTGTAGTCTCTATGTAACTCTCGCAACCACCGCAACCACTGCAACCATCTGTCTCCCTGCCCGTGTAGTCTCTATGTAACTCTCGCAACCACCGCAACCACTGCAACCATCTATCTCCCTGCCCGTGTAGTCTCTATGTAACTCTCGCAACCACCGCAACCACTGCAACCATCTGTCTCCCTGCCCGTGTAGTATCTCTGTGACTCTCGCAACCACCGCAACCACTGCAACCAACTATCTCCCTGCCCGTGTAGTATCTCTGTGACTCTCGCAACCACCGCAACCACTGCAACCAACTGTCTCCCTGCCCGTGTAGTGTCTCTGTGACTCTCGCAACCAACGCAACCACTGCAACCAACTATCTCCCTGCCCGTGTAGTGTCTCTGTGACTCTCGCAACCACCGCAACCACTGCAACCATCTATCTCCCTGCCCGTGTAGTGTCTCTGTGACTCTCGCAACCACCGCAACCACTGCAACCAACTATCTCCCTGCCCGTGTATATATCTTTGTGACTCTCGCAACCACCGCAACCACTGCAACCATCTATCTCCCTGCCCGTGTATATATCTTTGTGACTCTCGCAACCACCGCAACCACTGCAACCATCTATCTCCCTGCCCGTGTAGTATCTCTGTGACACTCGCAACCACCGCAACCACTGCAACCATCTGTCTCCCTGCCCGTGTAGTCTCTATGTAACTCTCGCAACCACCGCAACCACTGCAACCATCTGTCTCCCTGCCCGTGTAGTATCTCTGTGACTCTCGCAACCACCGCAACCACTGCAACCAACTATCTCCCTGCCCGTGTAGTATCTCTGTGACTCTCGCAACCACCGCAACCACTGCAAACCAACTATCCCCCTGCCCGTGTAGTATCTCTGTGACTCTCGCAACCACCGCAACCACTGCAACCAACTATCTCCCTGCCCGTGTAGTATCTCTGTGACTCTCGCAACCACCGCAACCACTGCAACCATCTATCCCCCTGCCCGTGTAGTATCTCTGTGACTCTCGCAACCACCGCAACCACTGCAACCAACTATCTCCCTGCCCGTGTATATATCTTTGTGACTCTCGCAACCACCGCAACCACTGCAACCAACTATCTCCCTGCCCGTGTATATATCTTTGTGACTCTCGCAACCACCGCAACCACTGCAACCATCTATCTCCCTGCCCGTGTAGTATCTCTGTAACTCTCGCAACCACCGCAACCACTGCAACCATCTATCTCCCTGCCCGTGTAGTATCTCTGTGACTCTCGCAACCACCGCAACCACTGCAACCAACTATCTCCCTGCCCGTGTATATATCTTTGTGACTCTCGCAACCACCGCAACCACTGCAACCATCTATCTCCCTGCCCGTGTAGTATCTCTGTGACTCTCGCAACCACCGCAACCACTGCAACCATCTATCTCCCTGCCCGTGTAGTATCTCTGTAACTCTCGCAACCACCGCAACCACTGCAACCATCTATCTCCCTGCCTGTGTATATCTCTCTGTGACTCTCGCAACCACCGCAACCACTGCAACCATCTATCTCCCTGCCCGTGTAGTATCTCTGTAACTCTCGCAACCACCGCAACCATCTATCTCCCTGCCTGTGTATATCTCTCTGTGACTCTCGCAACCACCGCAACCACTGCAACCATCTATCTCCCTGCCCGTGTATATCTCTCCTTGTATATCTCTCTGTGACTCCCGCAACCACTGGTCTGCCCTCTGCATGACTCCGTGTATCAGTCCAGACTATACCCAGGAAAAGGCTATACGCGTGGACGTAACGAAACCATTGTTCTCAGGGTCAGATCAAAACATCGAGTCACGTGTCCAAGCCAAAAAAAAACAAAATGGCGGACGAAGGCGATGCGAAAAGTTCGTAAGTTGTTCTGTCGTTGTCGCGATCTTTTACACAAATTGAGACTTTATCCGTGTTTAAAACTTCAAAAATGTGAATTAAACCTCGTTGAGGATTTCAAAGATCAATTTGCAGAATCCACGCACCTCAAACCCCGCTGCCGAAGACGAATGTTGTTGTGTGCAAATTATCGATCTCTGAGCAGTGCAGTGATGAAGTATTTAGCGATTTGTACAAACGAACAGGAATTATGAAAACGCAGGTTAGCGTTTTTTTCTTCACTGGATACTGCACTTTTGGGCAGAGAGGAAAATCGAAACTTGAGGTCTTGACAATATAATATATACATGCTATATGAAAGTGCTTCTGTCTGCTGAAACTGATACCAAAGGAGAGCTGTTTTGGGAAAGAAAGGAACTATAAACTGCGCTGCTGAAATAAATTACGCTGTTGCGTTATGTCGGGGAAACAACAAATACAAGCTTTGAACATTTGAAGTGAATTTTATTCAGTTTTAAAAAGTATTGTCAGTATTTTGCTTTCTTGCCTGAAGAGTGTATCTGAAAAATGAAAAAAGATACATTTTAGCTTAATTTGGTAGTAATAATATTGGTTAGTACATGTATTTTTTTTATGCTGATACTAATAAATTGAATTTGTTATAGTATATTAATTGATCTATATTGTGTGCACTGAGCAGTTTAAAATCCAGCACACAAGTGGATGAATTTAAGGGCCTGTTTACATCTGACTATGAGCAATCCCTCATTTTTCTCAGGGATAGTCGAGTGGGAGAGCATGTGAGCGTGTGCGAAAATCCCACTCGACTATCCCTAACTTCAATTAAGTTGGACTGTTAGTGTTAGGAATGATACATTTTGATGGCATTTAGTTCATATATAAGTTAAAAATATACACAAATTATCCCTGCTTAAGCTGGGTTGATCCTGGTGCGACTTTTACATGCAAAAACATAGTCGCCTAGAAGGGTTCCCCAGCTAGGCGGGTTTACAGGACGCTTCTAGGAGGGATACCCCTTCTGGCATGTAAAGAAATAAATAGAAAAACACAATAGACCCCGGTAGCCCTTATAGCCAGGGCACCCTATCTCCGTGTAAGGTGAAGCCATTCGGGGCCAAACTGGCCCGCACTGCTGTTTGCTTATCCTGGTTTTGGTAGCATGAAGCCGACTAGGAGTATTACTACTCCACCTGGGTAGGATGTCCAATGCCAGGTTACTCGCACCATTTTTGTTAGGTTGCCCAGGAGTATAAATGGGTACTAGCCAACTGTTATGGTGGAGGGAGGCATGGTGTGCCCAAGAACACAATGACCCTGGCCAGGGAGAACCCGGACTGCTTGATCCGGATTCCATTTCACTAACCATTAGGCAACCACGTCTCCCACCTCTCAAATGCAAAGTAAACAGACCCTTAAATTGTGTTTGCTAACTCGACCAAATACCCAAACAGGCTTTTAGCCAGAATTTGTAAAGTGGGCGTCCTGGAGGCATGTCCCCAAAAAATTTGTTAAAGGTTTGGTGCATTTTTCATCATTTTCTCCCAGGATTGGGCATCCACAGGACACCTGGATGCCCTTCTGGCTAAAAGCTTGTACCCGAATCACGTCTTTAGTTGCTTTGTTGATGATGCCGCCGGCCATCATCATTATGCTGAATGGTAACTGTCTATTTCCATCAGTTTAAATCAATTTGAAAAATTACTTTTTTTTTTGTTACAGCTTGTGGGGAATATGTGACCAAAAAGTGGTGGTTTAGGGGCATGATTGTTGTGCCCCTAACCACACTGGGGCTTCAAAACAATGCACTGGTTTCCTAAATCAATAGTTGTGGGCCACCAATGCAAGTTTGGAGAATCAAAAAGTACTGTTGTATTCCAATCATTGTTCTAATACCTTCGGCAAATTAAAACCTGAACGAGCGAGAGTCTGTACCAAAGTTTATTCCACAAATGCTACAAAATATAGAGTTCAACTTTTCCCTGCAGTGAAGGTAAGCTTACATTTCTGCCGGAGACAAAAAATTCAGGTTTTGAGTACCGCAAAATGACAAATGCCTAAATTCTCGTACGCAAATACTTCATCCGTGAGTGAAAGCAGAAAATTCGCAACAGATACTCGATTTTCAAAAATGGTCTACCATAAACTGAAATGGTCTACCGTGCCCAGATCTCCAACAAAGATGGAACACGAACAGAAGAATTCAGCAAAATTATTCATTTCCCTGTCAAAATTCTGTGAAGAGCACAAAATGAAATGAAAGATAGACTTACCGTAATGTACATAATCAAAATGGCGGCCACGCCGTCGCGAAGACGAAACTCAAACGCTTGTAGAACTCTTCAAATACAACCTTTTCGCCCAAGACTTCGCCATGTTGCTCGTTGACTGCATTCCTCTCGAAAACATACAAAGAAGTTCCCGGATGTATGGGACAAACGTCGCAAATGGACTGGGAAACAACGATGTATTTTTCAGCGAATATTTTTTGTGATTTTTTCGTATTTTCTCTGAGAACAATGGTTTCGTGACGTCACGCGTATAGCCTTTTCTGGGTATAGTCTGGACTGTGTATGCGCTGAATCTAATCTCTCTTTCACATTCCGTTTGATGTCAATCAAATAGAAGTAATTGATGTTAATCCAATAAAGTAAAGAACCAATCAGAACAGCCGTTCCGAGAGCTTCGTACTATAACAATAACTCTATCAATCGATAATTAATCAATTGATTCTTTGTTTTCATCTTACGTCATCAAAATTCTAAAATCTAAACTGTTAATCCTACAAAGCTATTCTTTTTATATCTTCTAGACATGGAAATCATTAATCTCTATGCAAAGTTTGGTATCGATCCAGTGATTCCTTTGGAAATAAAGCTATTTGAAATTTGTGATGTCCCGGATGAACGTGTTAATGAACTGTCACAAAAAAACGGATATTTTATATCATTTTTAAATTTTCAGACGTGATAATAATTTAGAAGAGGTGTCTAAACAGATTTGAAGTGAAAGCTAATGATATTGACGGTAGAATATACTCTAATTCTTGTGCAATTTTATGGCGGCCATGTTGGTGCCCCAGAGATGGGCACCAACATGGCGGCTGCATACTAAACACTGTAATTTTCTGAAAATTATTTTGGCTATAACTCGGTTATGAAAAACGCTACAAAGCTATAATTTGGACAAAACGTTTCTTTCTGCCAGTTCTTTTACCTGTTAATTTTCTGATGTTGTTCATGCAAGCAAACAGATTTTGTAATGTTGATGAAAACCACCAATAAACTAAAGTCCCAGGCGATCTCCAGGCCGCGCTTCGCTCGCCGATTTTCTTGCGGCGCTATTCCCCGGTCATAACCCCTTTCCTTGCAATGTTCCATTTTCCAATGGCTTAATGTTCATTTTATGGCTGGAAGGTACAAATAACTATACAAAAATAGCTTATCTTTTGTAACAGTGCTTTGCAGTTTTAAATGGCTAAAATAAGCGTAAATGCCGCAAATGGAGATTTCCGTGACTGTGTTAGTCTTGTGTAGTGCGTGTGTTTCCGGACATTGTTACGATAAGAGTACCCAGTTACTTTCCCTTTCGCACGCTACCCGGCTTTGCTTGGAAGACATTTCAGTTTTAAAATAGGTTATAGCAACAGCAATAGGTATGATGACAAAAAAGTACAACTATTTGGCGTTAGGAGCTTGTAATTAACACAGTGAAGCTCTGCAAAATTATGACAACGATTTGCGGAATGATTTTAGATAGCAGCTATATTAATGGATACAGGTACGTAAACAAAAATGCTTAGAAAAAGCCGTGGGAAATAGATGATATAACCTACTATCGGTCTTTGATGAGCCGAGAACGAGCTACATGTGAAACTATGTGAAACCATTGTTTATTTTACTGAAAGATTCTGTCTATTTTTCATTAAATATGAGATAACAATCCGAAGATTGATGAAGACATACGAAATTCCAGGGAAAGATCCGAAGATATTTCGACTATATCCGTGATACATTTCATCATTGGATTTAGTATACATGTATCAGTTGATTAATTATCGATTGATAGAGTTATTGACTATTTATCGACTCTCGACATTTCAGTCTCGACTCTCGACATGTTACTCTCGACTCTCGACATGTTACTCTCGACTCTCGACTCTCGACAATTACCCAGACTCATGACTCTCTAATGGGCTAAAAACGTTGTCTTGCAGCCACTTCCCGCATTCGGGTGACTATTTTGGGAGAATTCGCCTTTTTCGACATAAAAAAGCCGCCATTGATCGTATATTCTCACTACTAGTTAAGTTGTTTTTAAAACATATTAGCAGATGTCGCTGATAACATCACTGATAAACAATGGGCTAAAAACTAAAAACGCGTTGTCTAATCAGGAGTCTCTAATAACCTTTTCAAATTGCTCGTATATTAAAAAAATTGAGACGAAAAACTTAACCAGCTCTATAATGCCTCTCAAAATGGTAACAAACACGTCCTACAGCGAAACTGCGAAAGAAACGTTGTATGGATATAAACACAAAGCCGCTTAATTATCTTATGGCTTTTTATTTATCGTCAGTTCCACTCCACTGAACATCATGTAACCTTTGATTCCCAATTACATGTTTTTGCATCACAACGCTTATGCAACCACTCACATCATGCAATTTGCCCGAGATTAAAGCCATTCTGGCTCTTTTTCAACATAAAAAAGCAGCCGTTGAGCGTCTACTAGTTTAGTTAATCATGTCATTTTAAAACGTGACCACACACAATGAAAACATACTTAGCATGTGTCTCAGATAACATCACAGATAAGGTGATTTTTTTGTTTGCTTCTTTTACTAAAATTTAATAACGCAGTGTTTGTTACCATTTTGAGAGGCATTAGAGAGCTTGTTAAGTTTTTCGTCTCAATTTTTTAATACGAGCAATTTGAAAAGGTATTTTTTTTAGCCCATTAGCCGCAGGTTGTAATAGAAACAAATGTCAGCGTGCAATTTTTGACTGATTACAGATAATGATCGAGATAAGATAAGATCCAGACGTTTCTGTTTTGATTATTCAGAGATTCCTCACTTCGTTCAAATTGCAACGAAAATTACAATCTAGTGACGTGCACAGAATTGATTTTCATACCAATGGACGTCTGTACAGACTATTTGTGTGGTCCCTTGGAATAATTAGACGTTTTTGAGCCACGCACGTCAAACGGAAGTCGAATATTCTCTTCTTTGGCGCCTATTACCGACTTTTTGTCAGTAACGTCAAGTTGTAAATACTTCAACGAGGGCTTTCCAACTCATTGGCGCGGCATGGCAGGGGTGAAAGGGCACCAAAAACAAGAACATTCCGGTTGCCGTCCGTGGCTCAAAAACGTCTGTGCATAATTATATATATATAAGCTCTCTATTGTCGCAAGCGACGACAGCCATGAGTCGTATATCTAGTGATATTGATATCAACGAAAACTCGCCTTTTAGAGATTCCGCCTTTTAGAGATTCCGCCTTTTAGAGATTCCGCCTTTTAGAGATTCCGCCTTTAGAGATTCCGCCTTTTAGAGATTCCGCCTTTTAGAGATTCCGCCTTTTAGAGATTCCCCCTTTTAGAGATTCAGCCTTTTAGAGATTCAGCCTTTTAGAGATTCCGCCTTTTAGAGATTCCGTCTTTTAGAGATTCCGCCTTTTAGAGATTCCTCCTTTTAGAGATTCCGCCTTTTAGAGATTCCGCCTTTTAGAGATTCCCTATTTTAGAGATTCCACCTTTTAGAGATTCCCTATTTTAGAGATTCCGCCTTTTAGAGATTCCGCCTTTTAGAGATTCCGCCTTTTAGAGATTCCCTATTTTAGAGATTCCCCCTTTTAGAGATTCCCTATTTTAGAGATTCCTCCTTTTAGAGATTCCCTATTTTAGAGATTCCGCCTTTTAGAGATTCCCTATTTTAGAGATTCCGCCTTTTAGAGATTCCCTATTTTAGAGATTCCGCCTTTTAGAGATTCCCTATTTTAGAGATTCCGTTTTTTAGAGGATTCCCATTTCCGTTCCCCCGTTCCCCCATTCCCGTTCCCCCATTCCCCGTTCCTTGTTTTAGACATAGCCATCATTATTATTTCCCGAACAACAGCCATTAAAGGAAGCTTAAACTCATCGTTCTCTGAGTAGTATAGAACATGGGCGTATAGGCACAGTGGGCTCAGTGGTTTCAGATTAATTTATATATACTGTGCCTATACGCCCATCATCATTTAGCGGACAGGTGCCACTTTAATAGGTATTAATTAATAATATATTAGCATATAAATTAATAATGTTTAGGTATCATCACTTTTTCTAAGTGTGCTGGTACCCCATGATCATTTTAAGGTATTTCCGTGAGGATAGGTGAAGTATTTTTGTAGATACTATATAACCACGCGAGAGACGAGCCTTAAACAGCGTGTTTTAATATAGTAAAATCAAAATAATTTATTACAAGTTTTATTTTAATTCATATATTAGAGTATGAATTAAAATTTAAGTGATAGTTATAGATCACATATGAGAGTATGAGTAATAGTTATAGATTATATATTAGTTTGATTGTATTTAATAGTTATAACCATATGCAGTGGTTGTTATTCCATCATTTAGAATGAATCTTTTATCATCATAACAGCTTAGTGAGATTTTATTTAGAGTATAAGTTGAGATTTCATGATTTTTTGAGCGGATAGATTTTCATTGTATGTTTAATTTGATTATGATTAAATAGTGTATTTTTAAAATCTTCATGATTAATTTCATTTTTAATTACATTTTTTTTAATTCCTTTCGCCTTTTGCTCTCCTTTTTGATTATCTTTAATATAGCTATACATTTTACTTCTTAGTCCAGCAAATTCAGTAATAGGAGTACCTGCCAGCTTCATCTTTCATTTTACCAATAACTTTTTTATTTTCATTAAAGTAGAAATCATTATTTATATCATAGTCTGAGTTATCAAATTTGTCTTTATTATTATAAAAATCTTTATATATATTTTCTGTTTTAATATCATACATTAGTGAGTCTGTATCAGTAAATAGTAGTTTAGCATATGGGTATTTATTTTTAATATAATTATAGTGAAAATCATACATTAAAGTTTTAGATAAGTCTAGAATACACATACCTATATATGATGGGCGATTTAGTAGTAAGCATTCTTTAATTTTATTAATAATAACTAAATTTTTATTAATTATTTTACTTGATAAAAAAGTTGGTTTTGCTACATATTTTTTAATATCATTTATATTATTAACTAATTTTATTGAGCATCTTTTACGTAAATTTTCCATAGTTTTACCAAAGACAGAATTATTCATTAGTTTAAAGAAATCTTTTTCAAAAGAATTATTAGCATTAGTTCTTTTTTCTGTATTAAAGTCTATATATGATTTTAGCCAGTCAGATTGATCAAGTTGTAATATTCTATGAACTTTTTTTAATTTCATACCAAGTTTCAAGTATAATTTTAAATTTTCATAATGAAGAACATATTTTTCTTTATTATAAAGTGTAGGAATTAATTTATAAACATTACCAGTAGAAATATTATATTTATTTTTTATATTTTTAGAATAAGGAGAAAGCATATCATCAGTTACTTTTATTTTCTCAGGTGCTAGTGGGTAATCATTATGTAATTTATGTAATTCTGTAGGATATTCTAGGTCAACTTCTAGTATATAGCCTTTATTTTCATTAAGTCTTTCTATTTCTGTATTATCAACCCATTTAAAATTTCCAGTTGCGTAGGGGTTGAGACATAGCCCATCCATAAAGGTTATTAGCATCTAGGTATGTAATATAATTAGTATCTTCATTAGGATTATAATTTTTCATAAATGGATTATTAGCTTTAGAGTATCTATTAGCAATATAGCTAATACCCCCTCTCGCACCTTTTTCAATCATTTGGTATATATCAATATCAGAAATTAGGTCTAATTGAACACAAGTCATTTTTAGCATAGCATCCCAGCTTAGGCCCGGGCTTGAGAAGTAATGTAGAGGATCTAGTTATAGTATCGTAAGCAAGTTTTTCTAAAATTTTCAAAAACATCAGTTAGTAGTAAAATATCTGATTTTAGATATAAATCATGATAGTCATTCATAGTTTTCATTTGAAATATATCCCAAATAGTTTGAGCATGATCATAATCATCATCAGAAATATGTTCATCATTAAGTAAGTTATAAAAATCATTTTTATTTGGTAGTTGATTATTAAATTTATCAAATGAATCCATATAATCATAAGGATATACACCTTTCTTTTCATTAATTTAAGTTTATCATTTTGAAATAATTTAGATGTATAAACAAATGCATTTTCTGGAAGGTTATCAACTAATTTATTAAAGCTTGAGACATAAATTGAAACGAATCTAAGAAAATTATATTTTTATCTAATTGAATACTTAAGTATTTTTCAGTATTAGTAGGAATAACATTAATATCCATATTAAATTTACCTATTTCTTGTATAATAAAGTGACTATCATAACCACGAAGATTATGAAAGACAATAGGAATTTTATTAGATAATCTCAAATTAAGATTACAGGATTGATGAGCAGCACCTCGATAATTTCCTGTAACATGACAGTGATCTCTTACTTTAGGATCTGTATTAGTAAATGTATTATTACAAATATAGCATTTATTTGTATTTTTAAAATCATCTTTATTTTTTTGAGTTAAAACCATATCTTTATTAAAGTTATTTTTAATAATATTTTGACAATATTTTTCTTCTTCAAGCATATCTTCAATGAATTTATAAGCAGCATTTTCCCCTTTATAAATTTTTAATGGTTTGTTATATTTTTCATCATAGTAGCATATTACTTTATAGCCATAACTACATATAGAGTGTTTTTGATAAGCTTCAGTAAAAGAGTTATCAGTAGAAGGAGTAACAGTATCAATTTTTTCTAAAATACTTTCAAAATCAGCATATATAACAAAAGGTAATGGAAGTTGGTTTATAGTAGTGTTTAAAATAAACTTTTGAATTTTCTTCAGGCATTTTAATAGATTGTTTACCATTAATTGAGATACAAATTGATTGATGATTAATTAATATTTTTTGAGAAGTGAAGCATTGTAAGCAATACATACAAAAATGTTTTTACCATGATGTTTAGATTGATTACACATAAATCTATTGAAATCTTTTATATAAACATAATGATTTTTATTATTATTATTAATAAGTAATAAATTCATATTATTATCAAATTTTTCTTTAGAAATATAAATTGGGAATGTTTGTTTATTTTCATAACCAAACACATTAATATTAATATTGTTTAATTTTTCAATTTATTATATTGATTTTGTTCAACTGGAAATTTTATATTAGAGTAATCAACTTCATTAATATAATCTTTATATTTACTAACACGTTGTGGATTTTTTATATTGTCATTTTTATGTAAATGATATAAATTGACAATATAAAAAACATTTATCATCTTCATTTTTAATATTAATTAAACCTTTACGTGGATGTTTTAATTCAGTAGGTAAATCAATATAAGAGCCACCATTCAAAGGTTGATAATTATTAAAATTAAAATAATTACCAGATATAAGCATAAACCATCCATGCAGATCCTTCAGACCTCCATTTTTGAATTTGATTAAATATTTCTTCTTGAGATTCTTTTTGTTTTTCATTAATTTCATTTTCATTTAATATTATTTTAGGGTTTGAAACAAAATAACCAGTTTTTTGAGTAAATAAATCTTTACCAATCTTTTTTTCAAATATAACTTTAAATGTTTGAGTATATTTAATACCATTAAATTCATCAAGTTCTTTTTTTATTAAATCATATATAGTTTTTTCAGAATCATTAAGTTCAAAGAGAACATTATTATTATCTAATATACTAACTTCATAAGATCTTGATGAATTTTTAAGAGCTTTAGCTTTTTGTTTAATTGTTCTTTTAGGAAAAATAGGTGGATCATTTTAATGATGTTATTTTCATAAGATTCAATCATTTTTCTAACTTTTCGTTTTCTTCTTATAGGAGGTATTGGAATTTCATTTTCACTTTCTTCAATAGTTTTTCAAATCAGGGTGATTTATTTTTAGAAAATTTCTTTTAATGAATTCACTTTTTGGTTCTTCAAAATTAGATTCTTTAATACTATTTATATTAGGTATTTTTGATGTTTTTTTAAAATTTTTCTTCATTACATTTGTGATAATGAAATATTTTAAGTTTATTATTCAAAATTTCATTTTTATTTTTAAAATTTCATTTTCATTTTTTTAATTATTTATAATTTTTTTTTCTTCAGTTATTTTTTTTATGTATTGAAATAAATTACTATCACTCATCTATACTATTAGAAGAGAAATAATTTTTTAAATAAAAACACAAAAAGTAATAAGCATCTAACTTCATACTAAATATTATAAAATATAAGTACATATAAAAATATGAAATTTATTAATATAGTAATCTATATATATTACACTTAATTTATATTATAAAAAAATAATTACAAAATATAAATACATATAAAAATATGAATTTATATAATTAATATAATAAAATAGTAATCTATATATATTGTTTATATACACTTAATTTAAATTATACTTAATGTTTAGATATAAAATCTAATAATTTTTGAAATTCATTATATTCTGCATTAATATCAAGATCTTTACTTAATAAATTATACTCAATTCTAACCAAAAATCTAATTTCTCTAAGTGTTAAATTATTTGTATATATTAAGGATTTAATTAAATTAGTAATCTTAACATCAGTTAATTTACTTTCTTCACAATCACAATCACTCATATCACAATCACTGTTTTCATCATCACTTGATTTCACTATTTAAATCTTTAATAATCCACTCTTGATTATTAATTTTAATTTTTCTGAATTACTATTATTCATCTATATATTTAGAAGAGAAATTTTTTTAAAATAAAATATAATTTCAGTAAAACTATATATTATTTTTATTTTAAAAAATATAAAAAGGTAATAAGCATCTAATTTCAAATTATATATTAAAAAGTAATAAGCATCTAATTTAAGTAAAACTATATATTTATTTTTATTTTTAAAAAATATGAAAAGATAATAAGCATCTAATTTCAGATTAAAAGTAATAAACATTCAAATTATAATAATATATAAATACATA
>MU827809.1:479551-505460 GCA_029204205.1 Desmophyllum pertusum
CCCCCCCCCCCCCCCCCCCTCCCCCTCCTCCCCCCCCCCCCCCCCCTCCCCCCAGAAAGAGAACTTGTTATTTGAAAACGGCGACTGCAGGATACATTTTGTTTTTACACGGGAAGTTGTGTTCAAGATCATTCGATGTTATGTCCTTAATTTCTGTTCAGGAGCTGAAGACGAAAAAACACAAGAGAGCACAACTCACAAGGACTTACAGCCAGTCTATTTTTAAACAAGCACTGACCGAGACCAGAAAAAACGTTTGGCGTCATTAATCAACGAACGCCAAAAGAAAGGTTGAGAGGCATTAAAAGATCGCCCAAAGTGGCAGAGTACGATCGAGGCTGGAGGTGAGTTGAAATTGATCGTAAAAGCGGGCGCTAGTACAAAGTAGGTACTAAAGTAGTGTCAAGAACATTCTTTCATTAAAAACAAGAGAAAAATAATAAAAAACGGTGATTTCATTCCATTGCACCCACCATTGAAATAGTTCGTTCCCAGCGAAATACGTAACCCACTAAACAGATGGAGTTTTGATTTTGAGGCAACGTAGCACGCGTGTAGTGTGAGTTGATTCCCAAAGAGCCTGCTAAAACCAAAAGTAACGCGTTTCTTTCCATTCGTTCCTAATTCTGCCTTCTACAGTCCGGTTTTTCCTGCGCCTTGGTTTACAATTTGTTGTTCTCGTTTTTTTAATATTGCGGGATTCTGAAAACTATCTTTTTTCTTTTCCGCCCCATCTGACAGCCGCCGAGAGGGATGTCCCAATCGCTCCTCAGAGCCGTTTAAGCTCACCGAGCCTTATTTCCGATTTCATTCTGGAGATGTGGTCAGAGTCTCCTCCGACTCGATCACTGTCACAAGCACTTTATGCAATAGTGGAAGGCTCCTGCACACATAGATCCGTCCGCATGTCGCTTTTCCTAGTTTCGATCATCAAACTCTGTTTTATTGTAAAAAGGTGAGGAATTATGACGGAGAACCCTGCTTGAGCAGCCATTAGAAAAGCTTCGACGCTCGTTCATTCGATTATTAGCTTGACGTGCAATCCTTATCTCTTGCATTTTTGCTTAGAGCGGTTTCCATCGAGTGTCGAAATTAATCCTGAATTGCTTTTGGTTTGCACTTTACGAAGCTCTATGATTGCGCTTTAAAAAAAACTCGCGCACCACCTGTTCTCAACCAATCAGTATGCCAAAACTAAAACCCAATGGCCACAATTGGTCGCAAGCGTTTTCCCACGCTTTGGGCGCCGGTTACGTGCTACGTCCTTCGAGTTCTAAAAGGTTTATTGTGTTGTTTATCGGTTGTTGTGATCTGGCCATTGTTAATGTAATTTGGTTTTTTATTTACGACACTCGATTCAAAACCGCCTCTACAAGATAGTTTTTCTTGGTTTCAGGATATCTTGAAGAAGAACGGTTATGACATACCAAAGGAAGAATAGATATGGACGATGGTAGCAGTGATTTGGCTGATGCCGAGGACGGGGGAACGTTAAGCGAGCTTGAAAAGTTTCTTTAATTCTCTGATTCAAAATTATAACGGAACTCACTTTCAGTAGAAAACGTAGCCTGAGCAGCCAGACGCGGCAAGGCGATACGTTGGAGAGGAGGGGATCCTGAACTTCCGTGTTCCGCCACCTTCCGTTGTGGTTTCCCGCTTCTTTGTGTTTTTTTTATTGCAAAATATTACTCAGTGCTCGCATAGCCTGCGTGCAGACGTCCTCAACTCATTCCTTGCTGTTCACGTAGAATTCAGACGCGACGCACGGAAATAGGAGACGTCTGAACGCAGGCTATGCTCACAGTGCTCGCGAAATGTTTTCCCATTTCTCATGGTTTCCCGACCACCTTTGGAATCCAGCTTCCCCGCCTCTCTCTTCTCACGGCTCCCGTAGACTCCCCTCCCTCCCCCTTTTACTCCCGGGTTCCCGCACACGGACCCCCCCCCCCCCCCAAACGACGTCTGTTTATAGAGAACATTGCTATAACGAAGAGGTTTTTATTTTTATCTATAAGACAACCCTAGAAACAAATCACCCTCAATAATGCGTGGAAAATCTACAATTTCAACCCAAAAGAGAAGTGGTAACATATTTACACCAAGAACAAGCAGCTCTTAAGGAAAATGTGGATGAGATGGCGTGTTCAAGGATGAGAGGCGGAGAGTCAGAGAAAGATGGCCAATAAACAGGTAATAAGAAATTCTTTAGCGATCCGCATTAATGGGACGGTGAGTCTCCTTCTACAGCCGTTATTTCACGCGTCCCACGCAACAAAGGAGCAAGCGCGAATTCGGAGCTGTGGGCGTGAAATCTCGCAGATTAGAATTCACTCTGTGGAGGAGGGAGTTGGAGGTATTGCTCGTTTTCGCCGCTTCCGCCATTCGACTACTTTTGCATCATTGCGCGCCAACCCTGAAACGCGCAGACTACGCTAAAAAAAATTGCTAAAAATGTCTCACAACAATCTTATTGCATCTGTGTTCTCACCAGTTGTATTATATCACAAAACACAAGAATACGCTGCCATGAGAGCAGCGAAAGCATCTGTTTCAAAACCACAAGAGAAGTCAACGCGTAAGTCAGTTGAGGTATTATGCTACCCAGTAGAGTTCTCTGTATATTTTAGCGGACCCTCCGTACTTTCGTGAATTAGCAGCCTTTGGGGGTCGCTACTTATCCGCGTGCGGGGGGTCGTTACTATCGGGGGGTCGTTTACTTTCGGGCCGAAACAAAAATCGTTTACAAATATAAGCTGGCGCGGAGCGAGGTTTACAGCGACTACCGCATGGGTGAAATCAGACGAACTATAGAGGAGATCGAGTTCTTCACTGACTCTGAGGAGGACACACACGCTAAACTGCCTTCGTTATTGTACTGCATGATGCTACCGCTATCGTTTTAGTCCGCATACTACCACCTTATTACGGTATCTCAGTGTCATTTAATTGGAAGAAACACACGTTCAGGCCGCCCCTCCTAAAATCTCGACGCATACAAAAACATAGTAGAGTTTCTCAATTTTTCAATTTTTGAAGAAAACTGTTCCTGTTGTTAATACGAAATACTGGTATACCGCGTTTAGTTATTACATCGCCTTACATTCAGTGAACTGATGTTCAAGGGGACGGAAGTGGCGCATAAAGCTTCCCTTGTTGTAAATTAAACGCGCATATCGCTGGAACAAAATTGTTGACACTGCACGAACATCATTATGTACATTAAAATTTTGACTTCATTGATTGACAGTTACAGGCTATATAACAATTTCAAAAAAACTTCGTATCGCTACTTTGGGGGGGGGGGTGGGTGCGGTCTGCTACTTTCGGGGAGGTCGCTACTTTCGGGGGGTCGCTACTTCGCGGGAGTCGCCTACTTTCGGGGAGTCCGCTACTTTCGTTTGTCTTCGTCTTTCTTTTTTTTTTTTTTTTTTAGGGAGGTCTGCTACTTTCGGGGGGTCGCCTACTTTCGGGATTTACTAGCGGCACCAAAAAATTGACGTTACTTTCTGGGGGTGTCGTTACTTTCAGGGGGGTCGTTACTATCGGTAACATACGGTATTTTAATATGCAATTTGCAATTCTTGAAAACACCAGTGATTTTCCCCGAATAACGTTTTTTTTTCGTAAAAAAATCTTCTGAAGTCCTGAGTTCATATAAGCGTGAAGTCCTTCGGGTGGGGGTGTCATCTTAGGAAATCTATGGATTCGGGAGCTCCTCGAAGTAATCTTCGGAGAAATTTTACCCCCTAAGAACACAAAAACGTAACGAAATATTTTCCTCTGTCTAAACCAATCAGACTTGAGTAATTTTACATTCTATGTTATTACAGGAGGTTTAGTTTGGGATATTTCACAGTCTTCAGCTCTTTGAATTATTATTGTTTATTTCAGGCAGGAAGGAAAGAGAAGCCATTTCAGAAATCACCAGTCCACGAAAGAAATCAAGCCACCTGCTTCCCCCCCGACCTCCGGCTGCCCTGAACCCGGTATCCAAGCGCGGAACTTCAGAGAAAGAAGACGAAGACTTAAATAATTCCCTTGGAGCCAGAATCCTCTGATCATTAGAAGAAGCTTTGGTCTGCGCAGGCCTTCGAAACGAGCAAAGAAAAACTGCTTGAGCTCGATTTTTTGACGAGGACAGATCAAGTGATCAAGTCCCAGACTTCTCCTTGAATTTATTTCCTGAGATAGCCTCGGGGAAAAAGATTCACTACAGTCACTAGTTCGGACACGGAGCCAGTCCGAGAAGGCTTGAAAACGAGAACTTGCAATCAGTCTTCGGCAGTTGGATGTTGCTAAGCAACATGGCGAACCCATATACGAATTGCTCGACAGTGACCAATTTCCGTTGTGCTCGTGCATATATCCTGATTGGGACAATTGACAATCGGAAACGCTTCGGGAATTGTCAAAATACGAGAACTTGTTTGATCGTCGACAGTATTAGAGGATAAAAAATGACATGCAAAATTCATGGATATTGTGATTCAAGTGATACACTTGTTTTTCCGCTGAGACGCCCCATCTTTGCTCTGTTCTTGTTTTTATTTGTTGTTTCAAGTCGCCAGTCAGTTACCACGCGAAAATTACCGTCAACGCGTCGATTCATTGAAAAGCAGAGTACACGGAGATATAACGCCTCATGAATGTGAAGCACAAGAGATCAGAAAGCATTCCAGTAATCGACCCAACATGGAATGAAATACAATGTAGCGAAAGTTTACATTGACATTTTACGCAGGTTAGAAAGTTAGCGTTTCGTAATTCGTCCCTACTCTTACGTAGTTACGACGCTGGAGAGTAAAACAAATATTTTCACATTTATAGAGCGGTTTTCAATTGAGTGTCGTAAAACCAAAGCAACTACAATGGCCGAACCACGGAGAACTTGAAGCAAATACACGTAACGGGCGCCAAGCGCGGGAAAGCCGGCGTGTATGACCAAGTTGGCGATTGGTTTCGGTTTTGCATCTGATTGGTTGAGTAGGTAGCGCGAGATTTCTAAACCAATCACAGAGCGTAGTAAACCAAAACCAAAGCAATTCCGGATTACTTTTCGACACTCAATTGAAAACCGTCCTATCAATTATTATATAGTCTGCGTGAAAAAGAAATCGTTCATATAACCTTGGAGTGACAGATTATTTTTCTACAAGTTTAACTTTTAGTCAGCATGCGAAAATAGCCGGGTTTTATCGCGTTTTTCTATTCGTCTGTTGACGGAGAAACTTAACGACGTTTTCAAGTTGAATTCAAGATTATTTTTAAGCGTTTAATCAGTGTTTTTATATATTTATATCATGTTTCGTCTACGACGATAATTCGTCATTCAGTGTTCAGTCAGTTTTAGATGCGAACCAACATTTCCAGACCTTTCTCGCGCAAGCGAAGAGTTTGCAAGGGAGCTCAGATTTTGAATAAAAAATGGTACTTTGGGGGGAGGATTCAGGGAAACCAGCGCAGAGACAGGGAAGGGGGACAGGTGTTTTTACGTCATACGCATAAAGAAATGGCTGAAAATTGATATCAGTTCTAGACTATATATTCGCTTATTAGAATATTATTCACTGTGATATTACAGATCCATTTATGTTAGCTGAAATTTGTATATTTTATGGTGAACAATCGCCCCAGACTCCCCTCTTGTTCTTAAAAGCTTGGGGACGAGGCACGAGAGATTTGGAAATAAACTGTTTTGTATTTAAATGAATTTGCGATGCAATTGACAGTTTCAGTTGTTAATCCGTAACGAAATGAGCCACTGTTCTTGTTCCTTGAGATGAAAGAAAAATATGTAAAATATAAATTTGAGGCAGTGTAAATTGAAAAACGTTTGGGAGATATTTTTAAATGGTATACGTTTATTCTAAGCACGTTTGTACAGAATCTTTCTATTAGAACTTATTAAAATTGCATTTAACTCAGATTGTGTGCGTGCTTCAAATAATTGTTTGTGAATTTCTTTCTCGGCAAACTGCAATCTCGTACCCAGTACCCCTAGAGTGTTTCTCCTTTGCGCATGTTGCACGAGAGAAGAGCTCTGCGTGGGATAAACTTTGTTTTTCGAAGGGCTTCGTAGGAATTCGCCTTGAAAAAAAAGTTAACCAACCCATTAACCAATCCGTTAACCAACCCGTTAGCCAATCAGTTAACCAAACCAGGTAACCAACCAGTTAACTAATCAGTTAACGAACACGTTGACCAATCCCCGTTTTAACCAACCAGTTAACCAACCCGTTCACCAACCAGTTAACCAACCCGTTAACCAACCCGTTAATCAACCCGTTAACCAATCCGTTTAACCAACCCATTAACCAACCCGTATTAACCAACCCGTTAATCAACCGTTAACCAATCCGTTAACCAATCCATTAACCAACCCGTTAACCAACCCCGTAACCGTTAACCAACCCGTTAACCAACCCATTATTCAATCCCATAACCAATTCGTTAGCCAACCAGTTAACGAACCAGTGAACAACCGTTAACCAACCCGTTAACCAACCCGTTAACCAACCGTTAAGCAATCCGTAACCAACCCGTTAACCAACCCATATTCAATCCCATAACCAATTCGTTAGCCAACCAGTTAACGAACCAGTGAACAAACCCGTTAACCAACCCGTAACCAACCCGTTAACCACCGTTAAGCAATCCGTAAACCAACCCGTTAACCAACCAGTTAACCAACCAGTTAACCAACCAGTTAACCAACCCGTTAACCAACCCGTTAACCAATCCGTTAACCAACCCGTTACACCAACCCGTTAACCAACCCGTTAACCAACCCGTTAACTAACCCATTAACCAATCCGTTAACGAACCCGTTAACCAACCAGTTAACCAACCCGTTAACCAACCCATTCACCAACACATCAACCAATCCGTTAACCAACATGTTAACCAACCATTTAACCAATCCGTTAACTAATCAGTTAACGAACCCGTTGACCAACCCGTTAACCAACCAGTTAACCAACCGGTTCAACCAACCAGTTAACCAACCCGTTAACCAACCCGTTAATCAACCCGTTAACCAATCCGTTAACCAACCCATTAACCAACCCGTTAACAACCCGTTAATCAACCGTTAAGCAATCCGTTAATCAACCCGTTAACCACGCCATTATTCAATCCCATAACCAATTCGTTAGCCAACCAGTTAACGACCCAGTGAAACAAAACCCGTTAACCAACCAGTGAACAAACCCGTTAACCAAACCCGTTAACCAACCCGTTAACCAACCGTTAAGCAATCCGTTAATCAACCCGTTAACCAACCCATTATTCAATCCCATAACCAATTCGTTAGCCAACCAGTTAACGAACCACGTGAACAAAACCCGTTAACCAACCCGTTAACCAACCCGTTAACCAACCCGTTAACCAACCCATTAACCAATCCGTTAACCGAACCCGTTAACCAACCAGTTAACCAACCCGTTTAACCAACCCATTCACCAACACATAACCAATCCGTTAACCAACCTGTTAACGCAACCATTTAACCAATCCGTTAACCAACCGTTAACCAACCCGTTAACCAACCCCTTAACCAATCCGTTAACCAACCCGATAACCAACCCATTAACCAATCCGTTAACCAGCCCATTAACCAACCAGTTACCCACCCGTTAACCAACCCGTTAACCAATCCGTTAACCAACCCGATAACCAACCAGTTAACCAATCCGTTAACGCAGCCCATTAACCAACCCGTTAACCAACCCGTTAACCAATCCGTTAACCAACCGTTTAACCAGCCCATTAACCAACCAGTTAACCAACCAGTTAACCAACCCGTTAACCAACCCATTAACCAATCCGTTAACGAACCCGTTAACCAACCAGTTAACCAACCCGTTAACTAACCAGTTAACCAACCCGTTAACCAACCTTTAACCAATCTGTTAACCAACCCGTTAACCAACCCTTTAACCAACCAGTTAACCAACCCGTTTTAAACAACCCGTTAACCAATCCGTTAACCAATCCGTTAACCAGACCCGTTAACCAACCCGTTAACAAACCCGTTAACCAACCGTTAACCAACCCATTAACCAATCCGTTAACGAACCCGTTAACCAACCAGTTAACCAACCCGTTAACCAACCCATTCACCAACACATTAACCAATCCGTTAACCAACCTGTTTAACCAACCATTTAACCAATCCGTTAACCAACCGTTAACGAACCCGTTAACCAACCGTTAACCAATCCGTTAACCAACCCGATAACCAACCCATTAACCAATCCGTTAACCAACCCATTAACCAATCCGTTAACGACCCGTTAAACCAACCAGTTAACCAACCAGTTAACTAACCAGTTAACCAACCCGTTAACCAACCCGTTAACCAACCCGTTAACCAACCCGTTAACCAACCCATTAACCAATCCGTTAAACGAACCCGTTAACCAACCAGTTAACCAAACCCGTTAACTAACCAGTTAACCAAACCCGTTAACCAACCCGTTAACCAATCTGTTAACCAACCCGTTAACCAACCGTTAACCAACCCGTTAACCAACCATTAACCAATCCGTTAACGAACCCGTTAAACCAACCAGTTAACCAACCAGTTAACCAACCCTTTAACCAATCCGTTAACGAACCCGTTAACCAACCGTTAACCAACCCTTTAACCAATCCGTTAACCAACCCGTTAAACAATCCGTTAACCAACCGTTAACCAACCCGTTAACCAACCCGTTAACCAATCCGTTAACCAACCCGGTAACCAACACGTTAACCAACCGTAACCGTTAACCACACCCGTTAACCAACCCATTATTTCAATCCCATAACCAATCCGTTAACAGGTTGGTTAACCAACCATTTAACCAATCCGTTAACCAACCCGTATAACCAACCCATTAAGCAATCCGTTAACGAACCCGTTAACCAACCAGTTAACCAACCCGTTAACCAACCCATCACCAACCGTTAACCAACCCGTTAACCACCCGTTAACCAACCCATAAAACAACCCATTAACCAATCCGTTAACCAACCCATTAACAACCAGTTAACCAACCAGTTAACCAACCCGTTAACCAACCCGTTAACCAATCCGTTAACCAACCGTTAACCAACCCGTTAACCAATCCGTTAACGAACCCGTTAACCAACAGTTAACCAACCCGTTAACCAACCAGTTAACCAAACCGTTAACCAACCGTTAATCAATCCGTTAACCAACCC
Source organism: Desmophyllum pertusum (assembly GCA_029204205.1). Lineage (NCBI taxonomy): Eukaryota > Metazoa > Cnidaria > Anthozoa > Scleractinia > Caryophylliidae > Desmophyllum > Desmophyllum pertusum. Next base: position 488,759 of record MU827809.1, read on the forward strand.
GTTAACCAACCCATTAACAATCCGTTAACGAACCCGGTTACCAACCAGTTAACCAACCCGTTAACCAACCCTTTAACCAATCCGTTAACTAACCCGTTTAACCAATCCGTAAACCAACCGTTAACCAACCCGTTAAACAATCCGTTAACCAACCCGTTAACCAACCCGTTAACCAACCGTTATAACCAAGCCTTTAACCAATCCGTTAACCAACCCGGTAACCAACACGTTTAACCAACCTGTTAACCAACCATTAACCAAGCAGTTAACCAACCCGTTAAACCAATCCGTTAACCAACCCGGTAACCCGTTAACCAACCTGTTAACCAACCAGTTAACCAACCAGTTAAACCAACCCGTTAACCAACCGTTAACCAATCCGTTCACCAAGCAGTTAACCATTCAGTTAACCAACCCGTTACACAATCCGTTAACCAACCCGATAACCTACCCATTAACCAATCCGTTAACCAACCCATTAACCAACCAGTTAACCAACCAGTTAACCAACCCGTTAACCAACCCGTTAACCAATCCGTTAACCAACACCGTTAACCAACCCGTTAACCAACCCGTTAAACCAACCCATTAACCAATCCGTTAACGAACCCGTTAACCAACCAGTTAACCAACCCGTTAACCAACTAGTTAACCGCCAACCCGTTAACCAACCTGTTAACCAATCCGTTAACCAACCAGTTAACCAACCCGTTAACCAACCAGTTAACCAATCCGTTAACGAACCCGTTAAAAAACCAACCAGTTAACCAACCCGTTAACTAACCCTTTAACCAATCCGTTCACCAACCCGTTAACCAATCCGTAAAACCAACCCGTTAACCAACCCGTTAACCAACCCGTTAACCAACCCGTTAATTAACCCGTTGAACAATCCGTTAACCAACCCGTTAACCAACCCGTTAACCATGAAGCCGTTAACCAATCCGTTAACCAACCCGGTAACCAATCCGTTAACCAACCCATTAACCAACCAGTTAACCAACCAGTTAACCAACCCGTTAACCAACCCGTTAACCAATCCGTTAACCAACCCGTTAACCAACCCGTTAACCAACCCGTTAACCAACCCATTAACCAATCCGTTAACGAACCCGTTAACCAACCAGTTAACCAACCCGTTAACCAACTAGTTAACCGCCAACCCGTTAACCAACCTGTTAACCAATCCGTTAACCAACCAGTTAACCAACCCGTCAACCAACCAGTTAACCAATCCGTTAACGAACCCGTTAACCAACCAGTTAACCAACCCGTTAACTAACCCTTTAACCAATCCGTTCACCAACCCGTTAACCAATCCGTAAACCAACCCGTTAACCAACCCGTTAACCAACCCGTTAACCAACCCGTTAATTAACCCGTTGAACAATCCGTTAACCAACCCGTTAACCAACCCGTTAACCATGAAGCCGTTAACCAATCCGTTAAACCAACCCGGTAACCAACACGTTAACCAACCTGTTAACCAACCAGTTAACCAACAGTTAACCAACCCGTTAACCAACCCGTTAACCAATCCGTTCACCAAGCAGTTAACCATTCAGTTAATCAACCCGTTAACCAACCGTTAACCAATCCGTTAAACCAACCCGTTAACCAACCAGTTAACCAACCCGTTAACCAACCAGTTAACTAATCAGTTAACCAACCCGTTGACAAACCCGTTAACCAACCAGTTAACCAACCCGTTCGCCAACCAGTTAACCAACCCGTTAACCAGTCCGTTAATCAACCGTTAAAACAACCCGTTAATCAACCCGTTAACCAATCCGTTAACCAATCCATTAAACCAACTTGTTAACCAACCCGTAACCGTTAACACACCTCGCGTTAACCAACCCATTATTCAATCCCATAACCAATCCGTTAACAGGTTGGTTAACCAACCATTTAACCAATCCGTTAACCAACCCGTTAACCAACCTGATAACCAACCCGTTAACCAATCCGTTAACCAACCCGTTAACCAACCCGTTAACCAACCAGTTAACCAACCAGTTAACCAACCTTCTAACAAATCCGTTAACCAACGCATTAACCAACCATTAACCAACCCGTTAACCAACCCGTTAACAGATTTGCCTTGTTTTCCGTTTCCTCTTTCTCTCAATTCATTTTCATACTAGAAATTGAAGGAATAACGAAGGTCAAAGATCAACTAATATACCAAGTACTGAAACTTGGTCATTTATATAGCATTATATCGGCCCCGGAAATATTTTTTTTAGCTTTATAAACACAAAGCATAAAAGGCAGCCTCGAAAATCTGCATCAATGCATAAAACTTCGTCATCAGTAACCTAGCCTGCGAGCGCAGACGTATTTCCGGCTCGTCAGTAAACCAGGTAATCCGGCTCGTCAGTAACCAGGCAACTAGATAAAAATGTCTAGCGTACACGGTTTCAGTTCTTGGGAAAAATATTCAAAATGGAAAAAAATCGGGTCCACCATCCACGCCATTCCTTCAATTTTTAGCGGATCTTTTGCGGTCCACTATGGGGACCATTTGCGGTCGGGATGCGACCATTTGCGGTCCAATTTGGGGATCATTTGGCGGTCGGGGATCATTTGCTGCCCCGGGATTATTTGCGGAGCTATACAGATCCGAGCAGTGTCTCTACTCGGTTGTGGTTCCGGCTGCTAGCAAGTATTAATCAATCAGAGATACTACACGGATCTCAACACAGACGTCTTCTCTCGATGGATGAACAGAGTACGCGAAAGGAGACCTATTTTTCTCAGACAATATATTCTGTTGTCTGTTCGGCGTTACAGTAGATCCTGGTCAGGGGTATTTGAAAAGATCATCAACAGTGTGAAGCCAAGACAGGGATCTCCTGTAACTCCCAGATAATTCTGGTCAGTTTATCTAGAAATAATTTGACAGAAATTATCATAATGGGCTCATAGGACACTGAGCGCAGGGGGGGCTAGCAGCGAGGCCTGGGACCTAGTATATATTGATTGCACATTTTAGAAATTTTGGCTGAGCGAGACTAAGTACTGGTTTGTTTAAAATAAACATGGCGGACGATGGCTGACATGACGTGCGTTTGTGTTCGTTCAGAAATATTTTGGCGATTCCACGTCCAAACATCTATGGGAACGATTCGGTCGCTGTTTAACTGAACTTTGGTCATTGTGGGACACCATGGATGAAAATTCCACAGCAAAACTCCCGTAGAGGTACGTTTCTCGAATGATTGACAGATTTCTTTACTTGTGCGATCATGTATTGCGGAAAAGCGGCAAGAATCAAAGGGCGCTGCCTGCCCCCCTGCCACGGAGCTTTCCTTGGTTTGTCTCGTCCTGAAAAGCTGCAGGCGGGACTGGGAACGAGAAGCACAACAACGAGGCGAGCGTGAGAGGCCTGGTACTGAAGCTCAACAACATGGCCGCGGAGGAGAACGAAGAAGATGAAGAATCGAAGAAAGTTTCTGAACGACAACAACCTGTAAAGCTTAGGTATGGTACTCTTATCTAACTCCACATGATAAATAGTATCCTCAACTTTGTTGTTCCAAAGTTTTACGTTTTGTGATTGTTTTGATTTCCTAAAAGCTCCTCAAAAGCTCTGCATAATATAATTTTCTCCTACAAGGCTCGCTGTGTCGGCATATTTTGGTAAATGAATTAGCTTGTAAAAACCATGCTTCCAAGAATCCACAGTAATGAAATATATGTTTTGCTAATTTATAAATCATTACACGCGATAGAACTACAATAACAGAGAAATCAGAGAATCATTTATACATTCTATGCATTTCTAATTTCCAATGGAGCTTATAAAAATTACTCACTTACATTTGCTATATGCTACTGTACGTCAAATTAATTTGATTGCTGTAAAAGCGTGTTAATTCACAACATCTACAAATATTATATCACATTAACAATGTATTTGAGCTCAACAGCCGTCATCCCTGTGTTAATTTCGAGTCAAATGTCTGTTGAAAAATAGAAGTTAATAAAAAAAGTTAAGAACGAAAGAGAAGGGGATCTTCGCAGTTATATATCAACTTAAGAAGGCCTGAAAAAAAATTCAGGCTCCAACAGGATTCGAACCCTTGACCTTTGCAATTCCGTTGGAGCCTGAATTTTTTTCAGGCCTTCTTTTCAACTGCTTAAGTTGATATATAACTGCGAAGATCTCATTCATTTTCATTCTTTCCACCGCAGTTCACATATATGAATTATTTCATACATTCATCATCACCAAAAAAATTAAGATTGTTCATAATTAGAGTTATCTTACTTAAATATGTGAAATTGTGTTCAAAATCATTCCACGATCCAAAATGGATCAAGCGCCATTCTGTTCCTAAAGTTACTTGGGGATCAGTTCAGGGTCACTGAAAAAATTGGGGATCATTTCAGGGTCTATTTGGTGATCAGTTTGGGGTTGGGGCTCAGTTCAGGGACTGTACGTACAGGTCCAGACTTGAGCTACATGTAGTTGAAAATTTCAAACAACAGAAATTGGATTCATTTAATCTGTTCTGCAATGTGACTGTTTTTTGTTGTTTACTGTACATGTAGGAAGCCCCAGTCCCACAGTGTTTGTGTAAAGATATCTCTTTAATTTTCAGCCACAAACAATTTAGGAGGCTTGTTAAAAAGGAAAGACGCCGCCGAAAGAGACAAGAGACAGCTAAGAAGAGAGAACAGAAGGAGCTTGAAGGTAAATGCAGCTTCCACAAGTGTGGAACAGCACTACATGTAAATGGAAACCAAAGTCATTAAGAAAACACTAATATATTTTTTTATTATGATAATTAAAATCACTGATTGAATAATAACATTTTTTTGTTTTGTTTTTTTGTTGTATATACTGTTGAACCTCCGCTAACGGACACCTCTCATAGACGGACATCTCTCGTAAGCGGTCACTTAGGCCCTGGTTACATGAGACCGGTACGAACTCTGACCGGTACAACTCAGACCGGTACGATTAAGTTTACATGAGACCGGTCTGAAAGTATGAAGCGATTACATGAGACCGGTACGAACTCAGACCGGTACGGACTTCAGATCGGTCTCCATGCAAATGCTTGTTTCTGTTTGTAACATGAAGCCGGTCTGAAAAATCATCTCAGACTGGTCTGACTCATTCTGCACGTGTTTTACATGGTTCCGCGGTCCGACTTCAGACCGGTTCGAGACATTCGTGTTGGTTCAGCAACCGGAATGAGTGAAACCGGCATGAGATGAATTTTCAGACCGGCTTCATGTAAAAGAAAGAAAAGAAACAAGCATTTGTATGGAGACCGATCTGAAGTCGTACCAGTCTGAGTTCGTACCGGTCTCATGTAATCAGGGCCTTAGTCATGTACCCAGCTACATACAAACACTACATTTTTAACTTAAGCGGACACTTTTTCAGGCCCCAAGGGTGTCCGCTTACGGGAGGTTCTACTGTACTATAGGAAGGTAATATTTGGTCTACAAATTAAAATGTAAGTTTTTGGACTTGTGTCCAATTAATAACTGATTATTATTATTAGAACAATGCTCAACTTTAATTTCTTTGTGTCTTGTTTTTCATGCAGAAAAGTGGAGAATAGAAAATGATCCTATATTGAGGTGAGTGTACATGTACTATACTGTATAGTTCTTTGTGAGGGTAGGGGAGCTGTTCAGACACGGGGAGGAGGGAGAGCATAGACTCATTTCCCCAGGCCCCTCCACTGACTATCATAATTCTGTTTTGTCTCCCATAACAAAATTACATTTTAAAGTAGTAATTTCATATCAGGGCCAAGTTAGAAGCGAGGGAAAGAGCGGTAAAGAAGAGATTACTGGAAGAGGAGGAAGAGAAGTAAGTAGTATATCAAACACGAGAGACAGTGTTTCATCGGGATATCCAGACACCGAGAATGGAGTTGAAAACACGACACCCAGCGGAGTATTTTTTACGAAATTCAAGGCGTTTGGATAGCCAATGAAACATTGTCTGATATATCTTCTCAATCTAAACAAAAACTAATGAGTAAATGGAGAAATAAAATCGTAAAAATCTATGCTAATTAAGACCGGATATCCAAACCTCCGACACGGTTATGATTTTCCTTGTTTGAACTTGATGAATTATTAATGAGTTTGAGAACAAACTTTGAAACTTGTTTATTTAATAGTACACTAAGTCTTAGGGCAGCACACCTTAGCTGTTCAACCTCAGAGTTTGCTTGTTAGTTCTCACAACTGGAGTGAAACCCATGACCTTCCATACACTGGTCAGGTCAGGTCAGGTTTGTTTTGTAAGGGTGACACACCACCAAATTCTCAGAACTAAAATGTCAAGAAAGTATGACAATGGGTAAGGAGAATCAATATTTTGAGCTTGGGACTTGAAAGGGTTAGCAAACTTATTCACTGAATCATCGATATGTGTTTGTACTTTAAGTAAAACTCAGCATCGCTTGTGGTTGGAAAGGGAAGCCATTGCTCAAGAGAGATTTCGAAAGAACAAGGAGGATGAAGAAAGGAAATTAAGAGAAAAACTTGAACAAGAGGTGATTACTTGCATTTATAAAATAACAGTGATGTAAGTAGACTTTCTACAAGCCCTTTCCAATAATCATTAATTTTGTCCCTTTCATTGATTTTGTTTCTCGCAACATTGTTGCTCGCTCACAACTTTGTTGCTTCGAATATCGCTCTCTCACTTCGCTTGAGGGCGACGATGTGTGCTCGTAACTCGAGTAAGAGGTCGACTTGTGGTAAGTCTATGATGTAAGTCATAGATGCCCCGAATAGTATCAGGCTGCATAAACATGGTATGAAGTACGTAACTCCCTTGGAGGTGTTTATTTAAGGAATAAAACCTCAATTTCTATGTCTTTATACTCTGATAAAGATCATGGCACATCATTTCCACTCCAGAGATCTATGGCATAGACAAGAGAACCTGAACCGTAGCTGAAATGTCCTCCTGACAGAGTTAAAAAAATAGTTAAAATTAATGTTTCCACATGCACCATCCGTGATTCAACTTCATAATGCTGTTAATATGTGTTCCAGGAAAGAATCAAGACAGAATGGGAAGAGGAACAGAAGAGAGAAAAAGAGAGAGAAGAAAGAAAACAAAGAGTAATCAAAGAAAAAGAGGTGATATCACTGTTGATGGAATTGGGTATTCATTGAAAATGCCAGTATCCCAACTCATTTAGCTTATGTTGTCTAATTAATAAAATGGTTATTTGACAAATACCTTATTCTTACTAATGCTGTCAATTTTCGCGTGTACTAATTTTGCGATTTTCGCGGTTGAAAAAAATTTGTGAAATTAAATACTCACGAAAAAAGGTGCCGCGAAAATTAAAAACTCGAAATTTATAATACCCTATTACATAAAGAAAATTGACACTGTAATTTGGTAAAATACAAGGGTAAAAATTGTCATAATTCTGTCCGTGATTTATGCATCTCCACATTCCTCCACTGATTCGTCGTTTTCTTGCAATTCCTGCAAGTTGTCTCTAGTATAGTCGTAAAATTGCCATTCACAGTACTGATTTTCCTTCAATTCATCAGTTTGATTATAAATGACGGATTTTTTAAATGCTGATTAAAATTTGGTGACGTTTTCGCGAAATTTAAATATACACTTCAAGTCCATTTTCCATGAAATCGCGAAAATTAATACTCGCGAAATATGCTCTGTCATTTTCGCGAAATTAAGTACGCCACGAAAACTAGCAAGAATAAGGTAAATGATAGCTAATCATGGGTTGTAGTCTTATGTACGACACAAGTTGCATGAAAAATGGCCTGATTCTCAGATAGTGAGAGTGAGGGACTTGTACCATCTGAGAATCAGGCTACACGAAAAATTGCCCAGTGTAACACACCCGAAATGAAACATCTCTCGCAACATTTTTGTTGCAGCAAGTGTCGCACAAAGTAGAATCAAGTTCTATGTTTCACAATAATGATGGCATTAATGCTGCTGCAGCAACTTTTTATGCACTGCTAAGGAGTGTTACATTATAAGCAATGTTTCGTGTAAACTTGTGTCACAATAGCACAACACAAAAATTGTCTACGGTGTCTAGTACATGTATCTATAGTGTCTCAGATTGGTTTGTTACCTGCGGGTGAAAATTTAAACCCAAGCAACAAAACTGAGACACGACACAGACCTCTACAGAGCTACATTGTCAGTATGGAAGTTTTTGAGGCTTGAATCTCAGACATCTCTCAAGCAGGGAAGAATTGGATGCACAAAGAGAAATGTCAATTTACTCTGACTACTGTACCATTGTATAAATATATTTATAATAATTGTTCTATAACTATAAAAATTTATTGTTTGCCTAGAGTGGGTTTCAATAATATTATATTATGGTGGCATCATGCGACTTTTGTCGCATTCGCGCCCTATGTGACACTGGCGCATAAAGGACGGATGACGATGGATTTGTAACATTAAATGATTTCTTCTATTCATTTGAATAATCTTGCATTCTGTTTGACTGACATTAGAGGTTTTGTTTCAAAAAATACTGTATGTAACGTATCATTATAATGTTCTCCTTTTTGAAATATCAATATTTAATGATAATTATAGTAAATTATATTATTATTGAAGTAATAAATATTAGAATTGAAGTGATTACTGATAATCCTTAACAAAACTTGGAACAACATCAGCCAAGTTCATGCGCAAGTCATCGTCCTTGAGACATTGGTTCCATTGCCATCAAAGACATTATTTGCTATCTTTTTAAAAGCTAGCAGCCTCAGATAACAGACAGGATATTAAAATAATGTAGACAATATATTGTAGTTATTGGTTACAATTTAAAGGTGATCATTCAATTATTCAGCCTGTGGACCTATGAAGGTAGATAATTAACTAGTGCCTTTGCACGCATTGCGGACCTATGACACTAGATAATATGCGTCAGCTGGCTGTTCACTTTATGTATGCTTATATATGCTCTGTTAGTGATGTCAGAAACCCCTTGCTGAAAATCCTCAATTCCTACCTTGTCATCTTTAAATATTTATTGTTCGTCCTTATTTATTTGTACTAAATGCATCTTGATAATTAATCAGGGGCACCCAACGACAAAATTTTCCTGTAGGTGTCGGAACGTCGTTTTTACGTTGTAATTGTGCTTTTTGTGCAGTTTAATGGCTTATTTTAAACGCTCAGAAAAATGTATCTTTTCGGATACGTTAGATGAACTTTCAAACTTCAGAAAGTTTTAGGGATTAAAAATCTTATCACCCGAATTTATGAGCTGCTTTTGCCTGTCCGAAAATCCTAGCTGACCTGTTTTTGTACCCAAAACGACATTTTTATCTCTCGAAAACAAAAGGCATTAATTTCTCCATCATTAGAAAGTTTGAGATGACATTTCAATAACCGAATATCTGAGGCGATTATAGGCCTTCCGAACAGATATTCCACCGAAACGATCCGTTGGGTGCCCTGATTTATTATAATTATTTAGTTTCCATCCCTTTAAGCCAAATTGTTATGATACTGGCAATAAGCTTGATGTAAACTATAAATATGGCTATCAGTGTCCCAGAAATTGTTTATTTTTACAGATTGTAGTTTGTAATAGTGTAATCTTTATGTCATGTCAAAACTCTTAACCTTGCCTCAAGCCACATGTTTGGAATCTTCATTCCAATAGGATGCCTTGTTCAGGGAGTTGGACAAAACCATCGGCTTCAGAGGTATAAAAATATCAAAGAGTTAATCAAAATGTGAAATTCTTCTTATATATTGTCTTACATTTCTTGTGATATTAATTCTTAGAATTTGGTAAACTAGTACATCAAAACAAAAAATTATATGTTAAAAGATGATTTTCTAATAATTATTACCTAAATATGGTCATGTTTTAGAGTGGACTGAAACAAGAAAAATATTAATGATGTTTTGTTTATTGATTATTTTATATTTTTTACATCTTTTTTTATGTAGAGTAATGGGGCATGGCATAATCCTCTTGCACCACCTTCAAATGACGTGAAATCTTATGGCACAGAACAGGTGAGCACACCTTTACAGTATGACCCAAAAACTGCAAGCTTATTGGTTCTTATTTACAGTGTGTGGGAAGCGCGGCAGACTTGTGGTTAGTGCATAGGACTCTGGATTGGAGGTTCTGGCCAGGGTCATTGTGTTGTGTTCTTGGACAAGACACTTAACTCTCACAGCGTCTCTCTCCACCCAGGAGTATAAATGAGTACTGGTGAATAATTCACCATTATTGTTAGGGCAAAATGACAAATGCTGGGGGATAACCTGCGATGGACTAGCATCCCATCCAGGGGGAGAAGCGATACTCCTAGTCACTTCATGCAACAGAAACGGAGATAAGAGCTGGGCTGTTTAGCCACTAGGCTCAAAAAAGGCTTCTTCTTTTTCAGGACATAGTGAATTGCTCTTTTTACCTGAAGACAGGAGCCTGTAGATTTGGAGAAAGGTGAGTGTTGCAATCCAGTTCTCCTTTAATACCTGAGAAACAGCAGACAAAGAACAACATATAACTTGTAGCCATTGCCACTTTCTCATGTCGTGTTTTATGACATCGGCAGGTGTTCAAGGCAACATCCACGACCCAACTCAAGCGTGACACTGATGATACCAGCCATGTATAACGACATCCGTCTGTCACAGTCCATGCTCGATGAAGCTGATCAAGATACTAGTCTTGAAGTGAGTTACTCGCAGTCATGTTTTTTTTCTACCTCATTGAACTCCAGATTGAGTGCTCTGAGACGTCTGTTTAATCAGGCTAGCCAGTAACAATTTTTTTCATTGTTTCTTCCAGTACGATGAAAAGGACGCATATGAAAATTACAAGCAGTTTTATGAAGACACTTTGCCGGAGTTTAGGAAGGCTGGTACTGTCGTCCAGTTCAAGGTAGCAGTCGTCTTGTTTACGTGTCAAAGTGCAGTTGTTAAAAAAAAAGATAATATATAATATGTATTGCACATGTAGATAAAACAAATTGTCGACTTCAGCTGCGGATCTCCATGCAAAACTCTTTTGTCTTTGTGAATAATAAATTATAAATGGTTTTATTTCAGGTTTGTTGCAATTATGAAACCACATTTGAGAGGCAATGTGTATGTGCAGTTTACCAGGTGGGTATTAAACTTGTTTTCTATTACAGCTGTAGCTTGAACTGCAGAAATAAATTCTAGCTTCTCTCCACTTCATCACAGTAAAATACAATTAAAACAGGCAAACGAAGTCCAGGAGAATTACCCACCTGCGTTTTACAGTTATTTATGGTTGAAGATCATCCCCCCCCCCCCCCGTCCCTCCGCGGGGGAGGGGGGGATGATCGTTGTACCTTTTAAAGGGCTAAAATTCATTGTTTGGTACTACTCAGGGTGTTTAAATCTAAAATGACTACAGTCAACTCTCGTCATAGCGGACACCCTCAGGACGTAGTTTGGAGTCCGTAATAGCGAGAGTCCGCAATAGCGGGAGTCATTTTCAGTCAAACCTCTATAGCTTTCGCCGGGTGGAGGACTGAATTTTGTCCGTGATAGCGGGTGTCCGTAATAACGGGGTGTCCGCAAGGCGAGAGTTGACTGTATTGCAAGAGTTTATATCCCGTCCGTTATCTTTTAGGGTATTAAGGTGGAAGAAGAATAAGACACAAACTAGTTTTGTTTTAGAATTGATACCTCGTAGGAGTGAAAATGAATTCAAGCCACGCCCACAAAATGAAATTTTTCTCTTCTTTGCAGGGAAGAGGAATGCGCCAAAGCATTTGCATTGTTTAATGCTCGTTGGTATGCATCAAAGCAGCTCTCGTGTGAATACTCTCCTGTAACCAAGTGGAAGTCAGCAGTATGTGGTACGTTACACACTGAATTTGTACTCCCCCCATCCCACTCTGGGGGGAGTAGGAAAACTGAAACCGGGATAAGCTCCGCGCTGAGTACAGCAGTGTAGGTCAGTTTGGCCTGAGCGCAGACTTGTCTAGGTCAATTGTAAAAATCATTTTGAAAAAACTTAGAGGGAAAGACATGCACAAAGGCGCTTGCAGTGCAACGAAAGGTATTTAGTTTCTCTCCATTGTTAATAGTTGTATCTGTTTGTAGGCCTCTTTGAACGAAACCGCTGTCCACGAGGCAAGAACTGCAACTTCCTGCACGTGTACCGCAATCCCGGAAATGACGTTCAACCACAGAGACGACTTCTCACCAAACCGCACACCGTTCAACGGCGGCCGGGGCTCCGAGAGATCCGACAGAGGCTGGAGACGAGATCAGTGGAGCAGCAGACACAGAGATCTGGACCGAGATAGATCGGCGCGGGATAGAGACTGGGAACGAGACAGGGACAGACGGCAGCGCGAGAGAGACTGGAGCAGAGACAGGGATGATGATCGCTACAGGCATCGCAGACGAAGTAAGGAAAGAGAACATAGCAGGACATCAGAAAGACGTGAAAAACAGAGAACAGAGATCAAGAAGAAGAAGCTACAGTAGCGATGACGGAAGCGAAAGAGAAATAGAGGACAAACATTTGTCTGAAAAGGTAGGGTGATAGAAAACTGAAAGTTTTGAACTACATTGTCTGGGGGAGGGGGTGGGGGAGGCATGGATATGTTGTTAAAGCAGGTAAGACTTCTTTCCATGATTGTAGATGAACCTCAACTTTAACCAACCAGAGTAATCAATGTTTAATTTACTCCTCACAATAGGGACCTGCGAATACCTCGACGGAAATGGCACCGGGAACGTAAAAACCTTTTGTACAATGGCTCTGCACGTGCGTTACAATCTTGGTACATTTCTTAGCCATCCTCTGCAAAACAACAGCGTGAAATGACCAAAATTCTGGGTTTTCAGAGAACGTAAACCACGACGGCAAGTTTCTGTTTAGAATTGAGCGCGATCTTTACATATTCAGCCGAGGATAGTTCTGGCACCGATAATCTACGTTTTGCTCAGCGTCGCCGTTGTGGTTGCGTAAGGTATAGGCGATGTACCGCTTGATGTACCATGCACCAATTTCTCAGAACGTAAAATGAACCGAAACAAGCACTATAAAGGAGAGTGGATTTCTTTCTCACGCTTGGTACTAGCATGGTTAAAGTTAAAATAGCCCTGCGTAGTAGTTGTTTCCTTTCCGAGAGCGTGAGTGGCAAATGAACTTTTCTGCCGCGAGAAGGAGCATTTAACCCGCAAAGCTTTCACACGCCTTTCGCGCTCGCGATAAAGAAACGACTGCTGCAGTCACAGGCTAAAGTTAATTTTTTTTTCAGGCTCTCCCCGAGCGTTGACAAGAACGGCGACACAGTGATTGGAAGCGAAGATGGTGAAAAAAACTTTCGCCAACAGAGAAGTCACCGAACCGAAAACGAAAACACCATTCGTCCGACAAACACAAACATCGCCGAAAGTCGAAGAAGAAACACAAACACCGCAGTGAACGCAAGAAGAAGAAGAAACGCCGCAAAACAAGTGCAAGTGACTCTAGCAGTTCAGAGAGCGACAGCGATGGACAGTCATGATACACTGCAGATTAGTGAACACATAAAGACAACATGAAACATTCACTGACTCCCGGATTATTCGTCGAACAACTCAAGAAATCTTACGTCGGTAATAATTACGTCGTAATAACAGTATCACGTCGATAGCGTTCATTTGAATGCGTCACACACTAGGGTTTCATCCACAAACCTAAAAGTCAGAACCACCTTTTACAGCATAATAAACAGTGCCACGTGAAAGTACTGCTCAATAGCTTTCATTTGAATGGTCACACACTAGGGTTTCATCCACAGACTTAAAAGTTAGAACCACCTTGTACAGCATAATAAACAGTACCACATGAAAGTACTGCTCAATAGCTTTCATTTGAATGGTCACACACTAGGGTTTCATCCACAGACTTAAAAGTTAGAACCACCTTGTACAGCATAATAAACAGTACCACATGAAAGTACTGCTCAATAGCTTTCATTTGAATGGTCACACACTAGGGTTTCATCCACAGACTCAAAAGATAGAACCACCTGTGCAGCATAATAAACAGTACCACTTGAAAGTACTGCTCAATAGCTTCATTTGAACGGTTACACACTAGGGTTTCATCCACAGACTCAAAAGGTGCAACCACCTTGTACAGCACAATAAACAGTACCACATGAAAGTACTGCTCAATAGCTTTCATTTGAATGGTCATACACTAGGGTTTCATCGATATTTAGAGTTACAAGCACATTAATTGACCCGGCGTGACTATTTTCACTGACAATTGAATAAGTTATATAATGATAATGATGTGTTCTCTTTTCCCGTTTTTCAAGTCAGGTCTTGACTGTTTCTACTGTCCACTAAAGTTGAGGAATGAACACTGTGACTGAATGAAGATATTGATAAACTACGGATAAATGTGTAATACAATTTGCCCTAGCCGTCTTTTTTTAGTGCAAAGTGCACTATAGGCCTGTGTGCAGACGACTCCTATTCCTTGCTTCACGCGCAAAAGGGTCGTCTGCACGCAGGCTAAGTGCACTATTGTGATGGTTTAATGGGCACTTGTCACAAATCGACCTTTGTCTCTTTGATGAGTTTAATACGAGTATATTGTTCCAGGCGTTTGGATAGTGGGGGACCCCAATCACCTCGCCTTTTTTTCCTTGTCATTCTTCTCGCTTTGCGCATCTTTTCGCCCCACGAGACGAAAGTTTACCAACCTCGTTCCCAGGGTCTTCTCCATCTTGAACAAGTTTAATTTACACCATAGAGACTTATAGACATAGTGAAAGTCATCTCCCTAAACCATTCCAAAACTGCACAGTTGCACTCTGTGCACTAAAAACGTCCGGTCCGTTGCTGCAGAAATAGGTCTGCAATGTATGCATAATAATGTGGCGCTACAGATGTAGGCACTGCATGATCTAGCGGGTAATTTTGTTGAAGAGGAAAGATCAACTTGTATTGCGGAATTATGTACAACACTCAATAATTATTATTATTATACATTCAACTCATTATCTCTTTTCTGATTGGCCGAAAGCGTACAGTGAATTTTCGAAATCAGCGCCTTTGAAAGCATCTACGTCATCTACCTGCAGATTATACAATAATCATGTCAAGTGCACTCAAGATCACAGGTAATCATGTCAAGTTCGCGAGGAGGATCACGGGTAATCATGTCAAGTTCGCGCACTTTATGTTGCTTGCTCGGCTTATCAGTAAACAACATCGTTGGCAAAAGCATTATTTTTTTCGTTGAATGTATAATAAAACAATTATTAGATTCGGTTTTTGTGATATCCAGAATAATCAAGGTATCGGTAAGAGTTATCAGCCTCAGCCTTCGGCTGATAACTCTTACCTCGACCTTGATTATTCTGGATATCACAAAAACCTCATCCAATAATTGTTAATTATGAAACCACTCATTCCTGCTGGGGTAAATTTTATTTCCATCTGGTAATAGTACATGTCATCAATCTGCTTTCAGTTAATTAATTAAAGAAAACTTTCTATAGAATTTACACTTTGGTATCATGGAAATCGCCCCTGGGGAGGGGGAGGGGGGGCTCCTATATATTAACTTCAGTTAGTTATAATGTATTTTTTAAATGCAGCGCCCCAATGAGGGTGGCGAATGATCTTTAAAAAAAATACGGGTCTCGCAAAATTTTAGTCAAATTTTATGGGTCTCACAGTCTCGTTTTTTTAGCAGTTCTGTACGTCTCGACAGTCTCAATTTTTTCTCAAATCCGTCTCCATCTGCATCTTGGCCTCGCAATCTAAAAATTCAAAGTCTTCGGCTTGCAGAGAAAACGCTAGGCCCGCCGTCTTACAAAGTCTCAAATTTACCAGTCACCACCCCTCCTATGGATACCAGTTTTACTTTGGGTGTGGCTCAAGCCCTAAGAGGTACCATGAGTGATTTATGACATTGGCCAGCCAAGAGCTAGAAAAATTGCTTACTTTGAAAACAATTACTCTAAGAACAGGGCCGTAGCGGGGGGGGGGGGGGGGGGGGCAAGGGGGGCAACTACCCCCAAAACCTTTTCACTTTCTGAAGTAAATAGTTTGAACTTTACTGTGATCTGACCTTTGCAAGTTTTCACAACTGATTCGCTCATCTTGTGAGATGGCAAACAAAAGGAAAGCGATTCAAAGACAATGAAATGGGTAATGCATTCTGAAAAACGAAAACTGCGCGTATGTTTTTTTTTCCGTGTTCAAATACCCGCTTTTCTTGATTAAATATGCCGAGAGGGGCTTGGTACTCTCCCAGATTCGCTCGGCATATTTAAAAGTCAAGATGGCGGCGAACGAAGAGACCTAGTTAACAAAATCTCGGAAATGTTGTTGTAAGCACTAAAAATACCTGTCATTTTACACTTAATCGACATTTAAATGTATCATAGAGAATGCTGAAAATAGCATTTCCGAGCCTCTAATTTTCAAAAATTTCCCCCCAGAACCCCCCTAGCGGCTCGCGCCTTCGGCGCTCGCTTCATTGCCCCCCAGTTCAAAAAAGTTAGCTACGGCCCTGAAGAAGTACCATAATATGTAGCAACTGTGACAATATGAAATTGAACAACCTAAGTGATATCAAAACACTAAGCCCTTTGCAGCTGTAGATCACATGACCTAATTTTCACTATTTTTATATATTATTGTCAATAACTTAAAATAATTGCTGCATGGTTAAATGTT
>MU827809.1:505960-531690 GCA_029204205.1 Desmophyllum pertusum
GTGGTAGACGTTTCCACTGTCGTGAGAGAGATCTTAACAAAACAAGTTGATAAACAGTGAACACTCCTATGCTACTCTACTATTTGTTTCGTCTCATAATAAAGAAGTCTTCATTATACTATGTCTTAAATTCCATACCAAGCCACTAGTTGTTCGTGAAGTCAATCGATTCTTATGGCCTTTCTTTTCATCTGTTGCACTTTATAGCAAAAGGCTTCGACATTTACTCAGAGTACTGCAACAACCATCCCCATGCCATGGCGGAGCTCAAGACCCTCTGTGAAAGCAACAAATACAAGCAGTTCTTTGAGGTAAGGAAAACTTTTTTCTCTAGTTTTTAAACAAACGTTGATGGATATAAGCATTAGGGGAATTAAAGCAAACCTGACAACGGCAACGAGAAAGAGAACGAGAACGCCGCTAAACAAAAGATTTAATGAACAGTACAATGGCTTTACACTTGCGTTATACATTTGGTACTGACATTTAATTTCGTAGCCGTCCTCTGCAAAACAACAACGTGAAATGACCAAATTCTGCATTTGAAGCCTGATTTTCACTAGGCGACGTAAGCACAAACGCAAGCACAAGAGATTCTGTGGCAAGTGGAAAACGAAGAAGCATTAGCGTATAAAAGCCAAAAAGATTCATGTGTCATTTTTAAACTCGTGAATGCGCGCATGCGCAGAACGAGTTATAGCATTTAGTGGACAAATTCACTCGGTCAATGGGCTGTAAACTTTAATCGCTAATTAATTAATTAAATTAATTTGTGCATTAATTCCCCTCTTTATTTATTTTATTTATTTATTTCCTTTTTTTTTTGGAAACGAGGGGTTGTTGGATTTGAACCCTCGAAGTCCTGCTTTGTAACTCAGAACCTTACCACTGCGCCACGCCAGCACTTGTTGATTTGGGAAGGTGAAAATAAAACATATAAATACATATGGGGGGGCCATTGTGCCATTGTTACTACGCTGACCGAAAATTACGACTACTGTAGGCTCAAACTTTGCTTTTCTGGCTCGTTTTCGTTTTTGGGGTGGATATTAACACTGGATAAAACAGGCTACAGGAATTTGTTTTTGTAGTGAATGAATGCCTTAGTTTTCGGGTCAACCGGACGATAGATACAGTGACGTTTTATCTCTGGACACGCTGGATCCATCTGTGCGCGGGAGTTGTCAATGGCGTAGGCGAATCAAGGCGTTTTCTTTATGCTGCTTCATGTCAATTCATGATTGGGAAGCTTTATGGTTCAAGCAGTTGTGTCACCAGTGAGCTTTCAACGACTTTTGTGTTCCCTGACAAAATATTCAAGACCATCTTAGCGAGAATTCATGTTGCACACCACAAGCTAAGTATTTCCATTTCTTTCGATCAGTAAACAAAACGAACACAGTACCCTCGTGGTTTCTTGTTGGAAGACGGTGTTTCTCTGCTTTTATGATCAAAATCATCATCCATTCTGTGGGCGCCAAGTGTCGCATAGGGCATATTAAATTACGATCAAAATACACCTTCAGTAAGTTCGAAATGGAAAGAAGTAACAGTCAAGAATACTCGATCGCCATATAAGAGGACATAATTATTGAAGTATTGAAGTCATCCACTCTCAAGACAAGCTATATTCAAACGGCTCGAAAATTGAAACCGAACCTCGTACTTTATTGGAGTTTTCAGGACTTTAATACGAGAACGGTGCCGTTCGTAAGTGATATTTTTAATGTTGTTTTTCTTGTTTGATCCCAATTCAAATAATGTTTGTACTCGGACGTATAAAGCTGTACGATTTTCGCTCGATGGAAAATTATAGCAGATGAAGCCTCAGCTAAAATTATTTGCGAAAGAAAATTGAAACTTTTTATTTCTGCTTCTAAAAGGAAATGTAGCGTTTATATTTGAATTATTTGTTGTTTGTTGTTGTTGTTAATTCAATATTCTCTGAGGAGAATTAAACATCTCATCGTGTTTTGTTTCGTGAATAAAGTACCATTTTATCTGGATCAGTGTGTATTTTCTTTATACTAGTTATAGTTACCGCAAAAGTGCCAACGACATAGAGGAGCGAATAATTGATAGAAAGCTTTAAAATATATGATCATGAAACATATACGTTTAAATCTGACCGGCATTACATTGTAAGTATTAAAGACAACACGAAAGTCCAGTTTATTTGATGACAAGATAACAAAATTAATACCCCATCCTAAAGTTGCTTAGAAATCGAAGATGTGTCTTGGTTTGCTGAAAATTCTGTCATTTTAGTTGCATGAATGGTGGAAAGAATTTTAAAATTATTATCGGAACGAGGAAGCGTTGCGTGACGGGGGACAAAAAAAATAAGATTTACCTTCATTTTCATAGTATCTCAATATGTTTTTTAATAGGAGAGCAAAACCATTTTTGATAATTTAACTGTAGCTAATTTTAGTCCAAGAATTGCAACTTCATAAATAACTGAAGTATTTTTCTTTCCAAGAGTTTCGTGTATGACAGAACTGAAGACGAATGAATGTTACATATATAATTAATTTTATATTGTGCGTGCGAAGCACAGACTTCACAAACTAGATCAGAACGTTTTGAAATGATTGAAATATTTTATTTCACGAACAGCAACTTGCTTTAAAATAAAACTCAAACCAGTTCGAACATATTGGCCGAATATTTAAACGACGTCTAAAAAGTTAGTTAATGAGGTCTAAATCAACTTATAAGCAGGTCAGTTTTTTAGTCTGTGTTATATACACCTTCTAAACAGGGTTTACTGTGTTAGGTTGGCCAGTCAGTTTAAAATCGTATAAGGCCATGGTTTTGTTAAACCCTGTCTAAACCTTGTTTTTAAAATATTCTGCCCATAAAGTTGGCGATTATCGAATACCAGTGATTAAAGACTTCTCGTTGAGTTTCCCTCCTGACCAACACTGATTTGGACGTGAATACGAAATACACCGGCTTGCGTGAATGCCGCGCGGAATCTTATGTTCTGTTTCGAGAATAAATCGTTTCCTCAAAATCCCTATTCGAGTCAGACTCAAACTTGAAAATCGATTCTCCGAAAACATCGAAGTATTGTCTTTTATACTCACGTCGAACTAGGACGAGACTGTCAACTTACATTTACCCGGTCACTGCATATTTCTATGTTAATTAATTTCTTTACTTCCCATTCACGAGTTGGCACATAGTGCCTTTGATCTCAGTAAATTTCCTTGGTTTTCTTGTATGGATACACATGTGCACATCGATAGCTATCGATCCGAAAACTTGTCAAACCTTACCTTTGTTTATCCTCATTTCCTCTGTCACCTTTTCTAACGCTTCGTCTTTGCATTCTTTGTCGTATAGAACCCGGTAGTCTCGCACAGCCTCGGCAAACATTTCATCAAAGTTTACCGATGAACCTTCCGCCATTTTGAATTTTCTTCGACAGCCCGCGCTTACGCGAGAGGGACCTGGAACGAGGGTTATCTCGCAGTTGAACCCATGACCTCCGCGTTGGGAGCAAGGTCAATAAAATCTGTCGTGTAGCAGTAAAGCGTATCAGTAAAATATTTCTTGATTTGTTTGTAGGCTTGCCGCCTTCTTCAGGATATGATTAGTATATCGCTGGATGGATTTTTGTTGACACCGGTGCAAAAGATTTGTAAATATCCCCTGCAGTTAGCGGTAAGTTTGCCACAGTTTGCCCGTTCAGTATTCTCAATGTTCCTTTTTCTTTTGTGCTTTTTGATCTTGTGGCTCAGAATATTGAATTAAACTCGGCTTTAGATGGGGCGATATCCTAATAGATAGTGCTGTGGAGGTCTGGAGTTCGAGCCCTGGCCGGGAGATTGTTGTGTTGTGTTATTGGGCAAGACAGGAGTATAAATCGGTAGCAGCAAATTGTTAAGGCAACCTGACAAATGCTGGGGAGTAACCTGCGATGGACCAGCAGCCCATCCAGGGGGAGTAGCAATACAGTGGAACCCCGCTAATGCGACTACAAACGAGCCACTAGGGTTCTTAAGAAAATGACTGGCAGAACTTTAGTTCTGGACAAAAGAAAGTGGTCGTATTAATGAGGTGGTCGTAAGGCGGCGTTCCACTGTACTGTTAGTCGCTTCATTCTACGGAGATCTACAGAAACCAAAGTTAGGCGCCGACTCCATGAGCCCATTTCACTTGGATTGAGAGAAAATTAATTTTACTTGCATTATTATTTGTACACTAGCTTCTAATCAAAATTCGACAGCAGGATACATTTGATTTCAACATGGACTTTGTAAGATCATTCGATGTTTCTGTTCCTTGTTTCTGTTCAGGAGCTGAAGAAACACACGAGAGCAACTCACAAGGACTTCCAGACAGTTAAACAAGCACTGGAAACCATGAAAAACGTGGCGTCATTAATCAACGAACGCAAAAGAAAGGTTGAGAGCATTAATAAGATTGCCAAGTGGCAGAGTACGATCGAGGGATGGGAGGTGAGTTGAAATTAATCTTAAACGGGGGGCGCACTTGGTAAGAAGGAAGAACTGTCTTCTTTAGGTAAGGAAGCACAGATCTTCCGAATTATTTTCAAACAAGCAGAAAAAGAATAAAAACCGTGATTTATTTTACCATGAAATAGTTCGTTTCCCAAGAAATACGAACCATAAACAGATGGAGTTTTGAGGCAACGTAGCACGCGCGTGTGTTGAGTTGCATTCCAAAAGAGTTGCTAAACTCAAAAGTAACGGCCTTCCCATCTTTTTAATTGTCTCTCCATTGGTTCATTGTGTTGTTTACGTTCGTTGTTATCGTTAATATGCGGTATTGAAAACTTTTCCCTTTTCCTCCATGAAGGGAGAGGACGTGCTAGAGAGAAGCTCAGAGCTGATTCATTCTGGAGATGTGATCAAGACCTCAAATGGAAGCTTACAAGATCGCGTCATGTTCCTGTTCGATCATCAACTTGTTTATTGTAAAAAGGTGAGAAACGAAGGAACACACTGAGCAGCCATTAGAAACGCTTTGTGTTTGAAACTCTTTATTATACTCAATAGCTGACTGCAATCATTATATTCCGTTTTTCGTAGAGCGGTTTTCAATTGCGTGTCGAAAGTAATCCTGAATAGACATTACAATATTCGTATGCTCACGGTTGGAATGGAACTAGCTTGCAATCGAGGCTCATGCGGGAAATATCATTAAAAATATTTGCATTTGAAAAGATTCCCCCGCACGAGCCTCGATTGCAAGCTAGTTCCATTCCAACCGTGAAAATACGAATATTGTCTAATTTTGGTTTTGTTTTACTGCGCTCTGTGATTGATTTAAAAACTCGCGCTACCTGCTCAGCCAATCAGATGCAAAACCAAAACCAATCGCGACTTGGTCTAGCGCGTTTTCCCGCGCTTGGCGCCGGTTACGTGTATTTGCTTCGGGTTCTCATTGGTTCATTGTGTTGTTTACGTTTGTTGTGATTGGCCATTGTAATTGATTTAGTTTTGATTTAACGATACTCTATTAAAAACCGTTCTAAGATTGTTTTTCTTGGTTTCAGGATATCTTGAAGAAGAACGGTCTGACGTACAAAGGAAGAATTGATATGGACGATTGTACAGTGATTTGGCTAAGAGACGGAGAAGGTAAAGCGAACTTGAAAATTCTTGAAAATCCTGAACTTCCGCTTCCCTTACCTCCCGGTTCCCGCCCCTTCCGTTGTGGTTTCCCGCTTCTTTGTGTTTTTTTATTGCAAAATATTACACGGTGCTCGCATAGCCTGCGTGCAGACGTCTCCTATTTCCTTGCTTCACGCAGAATTCCGCGCGAAGCAAGGAAATAGGAGACGTCTGCACGCAGGCTATGCGAACAGTGCTGCGAAATTTTTCCCATTTCTCATGTTTCCCGCCACTTTTGGAATCCAGCTTCCCGCTCTCTCTTCTCCCGCCTCCCGTAGACTCCCCTCTCTCCCCCTTTACTCCCGGGTTCCCGCCCCCTGCCCCCCCCCCCCCCCCAAACGACGTCTGTTTATAGAGAACATTTGCTATAACGAAGAGGTTTTTATTTTTATCTTTAAGAAACCCTAGACAAATCACCCCTCAATAATGCGTGGAAAATCTACAATTTCAACAAAGAGAAGTGGTACATATTCTACACCAAGAAAGCAGCTCATAAGGAAAAGTGGATGAAGGCGTTCAAGGATGAGAGGCGGAGAGTCAGAGAAGATGCCAAAACAGGTAATAAGAAAATCTTTAGCGATCCGTAAGACGGTGAGTCTCCTTCACAGCCGTTATTTCGGTCCTCACGCAACAAAGGAGAAGCGCGAATCCGAGTGGCGAATCCGCGATAGAAATTGGGAGGAGGGAGTGGGGTTTGCTCGTTTTCGCCGCTTCGCCATTCGCTACTTTTGCCATTGCGCGCCAACGAAACCGCGCCAGCTACGCTAAAAAAAATGTAAAAATGTCTCACAACAATCTTATTGCATCTGTGTTTCAGGTCTTATTATATCACAAAACACAAGGAAAGCTGCCATGAGAGCAGCGAAAGCATCTGTCAAACACAAGAAAGTCAACGGTAAGTCAGTTGAGATTATGTATTTTATATGCAATTTGCAATTTCTGAAAACACCAGTGATTTTCCCCGATAACGTTCGAAAATCTTCGGAAGTCCTGAGTTAATATACGGAAGTCTTCGGGTCATCTTAGGAAATCTATGGATTCGGGAGCTCCTCGAGTAATCTTCGGA
Organism: Desmophyllum pertusum; assembly: GCA_029204205.1. Lineage (NCBI taxonomy): Eukaryota > Metazoa > Cnidaria > Anthozoa > Scleractinia > Caryophylliidae > Desmophyllum > Desmophyllum pertusum. Next base: position 512,675 of record MU827809.1, read on the forward strand.
GAAATTTTACCCTCCAAGAACACAAAACGTAACGAAATATTTCCTCTGTCTAAACCAATCAGACTTGAGTAATTTTACATTCTATGTATTACAGGAGGTTAGTTTGGGATATTCACAGTCTTCAGCTCTTTGAATTATTTTGTTTTATTTCGCAGGAAGGAAAGAGAAGCCATTTCAGAAATCACAGTCCACGACAGAAATCAAGCCACCTGCTTCCCCCACCCTCCGGCTGCCTGACCCGGTATCAAGCGCGGACTTCAGAGAGGAAGACGAACACTTAAATAGTTCCCTTGGAGCGAGATCCTCTGTCATTAGAAGAAGCTTTGGTCTGCGAGGCTCGAAAAAGAGCAAAGAAAAACGCTTGAGCTCGATTTTTTGACGAGACAGATAACGTGATCAAGTCCCAGACTTCTCTCTTGAGTTTATTTCTGAGATAGCCTGGGAAAAAGATCACTACGTCACTAGTTCGGGCACGAGCCAATCCGAGAAGGCTTGAAAACGAGACTGCAATCAGTCTTCGGCAGTTGGATGTTGCTAAGATGACGACATGCTGACGTGACAATTTCCGTTGTGCTCGTGCTATTCCTGATTGGACAATGACAATGGGAAACGCTTCGGGAATTTGTCAAAATACGACGAACTTGTTTCGTCGACAGTATTAGGGGATAAAAAAAACATGACAAACCTGTAGATCACGGATTTGGTTCAAGGCTGAACCTTTTTTTCCGATGCCCATCTTCCTCTGTTTGTTGTTTCAAGTCGCCAGTCGTCACACGAACCGCAACCTCGTTCTGAAAGCGAGTCAGGAGATAAACGCCCTCATGAATGGAGCACAAGAGATCAGAAAGGATTTCAACAATCGACCCAACATGGCATGAAATACAGTATAGCGAAAGCTAACAATTAACGTTTTACGCACGTTAGCGTTTTGTAATTCGTCCCTACTCTTACGTAGTTACGACGCTGGAGAGTAAAACAAATAATTTCACATTTATAGAGCGGTTTTCAATTGAGTGTCGTAAAAACCAAAGCAACTACAATGGCCGAACCAATGAGAACTTGAAGCAAATACACGTAACGGGCGCCAAGCGCGGGAAAGCCGGCGTGTATGACCAAGTTGCGATTGGTTTCGGTTTTGCATCTGATTGGTTGAGTAGGTAGCGCGAGATTTCTAAACCAATTACAGAGTGTAGTAAAGCAAAACCAAAGCAATTCTGGATTACTTTCGACACTCAATTGAAAACTGTTCTATCGATTATTATATAGTCTGCGTGAAAAAGAACATCGTTCATATAACCTTGGAGTGACAGATTATTTTTCTACAAGTTTAACTTTTAGTCAGCATGCGAAAATAGCCGGGTTTTTATCGCGTTTTTCTATTCGTCTGTTGACGGAGAAACTTAACGACGTTTTCAAGTTGAATTCAAAGTATTTTTAGCGTTTTAATCAGTGTTTTTATATATTTATATAATGTTTCGTCTACGACGATAATTCGTCATTCAGTGTTCAAGTCAGTTTTAGATGCGAACCAACATTTTCCAGACCTTTCTCGCGCAAGCGAAGAGGTTGCAAGGGAGCTCAGATTTGAATAAAAAATGACACTTTGGGGGAGGGGGGAGGATTCAGGGAAACCAACGCAGAGAGAGGGGGAAGGGGACAGGTGTTTTACGTCATACGCATAAAGAAAATGGCTGAAAATTGATATCAGTTTCTAGATATATATTCGCTTATTAGAATATTATTCACTGTGATATTACAGATCCATTTATGTTAGCTTGAAATTTGTATATTTTATGGTGAACAATCGCTCGCCCCAGTCTCCCCTCTTGTTCTTAAAAGCTTGGGGACGAGGCACGAGAGATTTTCGAAATAAAATGTTTTGTATTTTAAATGAATTTGCGATGCAATTGACAGTTCGTTTTTTTTTCCTTGAGATGAAAAGAAAATATGTAGAATATAAATTTGAGGCAGTGTAAATTGAAAAACGTTTGGGAGATATTTTAAATGGTATAACGTTTATTCTAAGCACGTTTGTACAGAATATTTCTATTAGAACTTATTAAAATTGTATTTAACTAAGATTGTGTGCGTGCTTCAATTAATTGTTTTGAATTTCTTTCTCGGCAACTGCAATCTCGTACCCAGACCCCTAGAGTGTTTCTCTTTGCGCATGTTGCACCGAGAGAAGAGCTCTGCGTGGATAACTTTCTTTCGAAGGGCTTCGTAGGAATTCGCCTTGAAAAAAAGTTAACCAACCCGTTAACCAACCAATTAACCAATCCGTTCCACCAACCCGTTAGCCAACCAGTTAACCAACCCGTTAACCAACCAATTAACTAATCAGTTAACGAACCCGTTGACCAACCCGTTAACCAACCATTTAACCAACCCGTTTGCCAACCAGTTAACCAAGCCGTTAAACCAATCCGTTAATCAAACCCGTTAAGGGGGAACCTTCTTAACTACCAGTCTATTCTTAGGAAGACTTCAAACTATCATATCTTTGGATCTCCGACTTCTACATATAAGCTGTTTGGCCATGTTTGCTCAATTGAAAGTCCCTTCAAAATGTTTAAGTCACGACCATATTTGGCAAGTCACGTGACCAGGACAGAAAACCCCATAAAACTCAAACAACTTACATTATTTGACATTAAAAACAATGCCAATGATTAAAGAACATTGCAATGCATAAAGCGACGTATGCATTTGTTGAAATTCACTTTAATACCAAAGTTATGACGTCATAAAGACGCAAAATTGTACGTTTTCTTTAATAGATTTGCTGTTTTAAGCGTAAACAGTAATCCCATACGTACGTTTATATAGGCTTCCTCTGATCCACAAAAGAAATTGAAACTTTATCAAATTTCCTTCGAGTTTTAGGGATTTTTAATTCTCGCGCGCGGTTTGGGACTGGCACTAGTTACGCACGCGCAATGTGCATTTTTTAACACCAAGTGTTAATATTAATGTATCTTGCTATGTTAGCTCGTCGCAACACGCAAACTTTTCGAGCAACAAATAATGTCCTTCGCAATAAGTCTGGATCCGGTAGTTAAGAAGGACCCCCCTAAACCAATCCGTTAACCAATCCATTAACCAACCCGTTACCGTTAACCAACCCGTTAACCAACCCATTATTCAATCCCATAACCAATCCGTTAGCCAACCAGTTAACGAACCAGTAAAACAAACCCGTTAACCAACCCGTTAACCAACCAGTTAACCAACCCGTTAACCAACCCGTTAACCAACCATTTAACCAACCAGTTAACCAACCAGTTTTATCAACCAGTTAACCAACCCGTTAACCAACCAGTTAAACCAACCCGTTAACCAACCCGTTAACCAACTAGTTAACCAACCAGTTAACCAACCAGTTAATCAACCAGTTAACCAACCCGTTAACCAACCAGTTAACCAACCCGTTAACCAACCCGTTAACCAACTAGTTAACCAACCAGTTAACCAACCAGTTAAACCAACCCGTTAACCAACCAGTTAACCAACCAGTTAACCAACCAGTTAACCAACCCGTTAACCAACCCGTTAACCAACCCGTTAACCAACCGTTTACCAACCCGTTAATCAACCAGTTAACCAACTCGTTAACCAACTCGTTAACCAACCCATTAACCAACCTTAACCAACCCGTTAACCAACCCGTTTAACAACCAGTTAGCCAACCCGTTAACCTACCCGTTAACCAACCCGTTAACCAATCCGTTAACCAGGGGCTGGTTGTTCAAAGGGTGGATAACGCTATCCACCGGATAAATCACTATACAACGGATAGCGTAGTATGTTTTGTTAACACTTATCCATTGGATAGTGATTTATCCGGTGGATAGCGTTATCCACCCTTTGAACAACTGGGCCCAGTCCATTAACCAATCTGTTAACCAATCCGTTAACCAACCCGTTAACCAACCCGTTAACCAATCCGTTCACCAACCCGTTAACCAATCCGTTAACCAACCCGTCAGTTAACCAACCAGTTAACCAATCCGTTAACCAACTAGTTAACCATGCAACCCGGTAACCAACCAGTTAACTAACCCGTTAACCAGCCCGTTAACCAACCAGTTAGCCAACCAGTTAACCAACCCTTTAAACCAATCCGTTAACCAACACGTTAACCAACCCATTAACCAACCCATTAATCAATCCGTTAACCAACCAGTTCACCAACCATTTGACTAACCCGTTAACCAACCCGTTAACCAACCCGTTAACCAACCCGTTAACCAACCAGTTAACCAACCCGTTAACCAACCCGTTAACCAATCCGTTAACCAACCCGTTAACCAATCCGTTAACCAATCCGTTAACCAATCCGTTAACCAACCCGTTAACCAACCCGTTAATCAACCCGTTAAACAATCCGTTAACCAACCCGTTAACCAATCCATTAACCAACGCGTTAACCAATCCGTTAACCAACCAGTTAACCAACCCGTTAACCAACCCGTTAAACCAATCCGTTAACCAACCCGTTACCCAACCAGTTAACCAATCCGTTAACCAACCCGTTAACCAACCCGTTAACCAACCAGTTAACCAATCCTTTAACCAAGCCATTAACCAACCCTTTAACCTACCCGTTAACCAACCCTATGCCGTTAACTGGCCAATGCGTTAACCAACCAGTTAACCAACCCGTTAACCAACCTGATAACCAACCCGTTGGCCAATCCGTTAACCAACCCGTTAACCAACCAGTTAACCAACCAGTTAACCAACCTTTTAACAAATCAGTTAACCAATCCATTAACCAACCATTAACCAACCTGTCACCAACCCGTTAACCAACCCGTTAACCAACCAGTTAACCCGGCACTGAACCTGTTAACAAATCCGTTAACCAATGCATTAACCAACCATTAACCAACCCGTTGACCAACTCATTAACCAACGCAGCATCATCGGAGTAGTGGGGCCAGTTTCTACTTGTGGATGGGCTCCAAACAGATTTGCCCTGTTTTCCGTTTTTCTTCTTTCTCTCATTTCATTTTCATACTAGAAATTGAAGGAATAACGAAGGTCAAAGATCAACTAATATCCCAAGTACTGAAACTTGGCCATTTATATAGCATTATATCCAGGAAATATTTTTCTTAGCTTTATAAAAGACAAAGCATAAAAGGCAACTTGGAAAATCTGCATCAATGCATAAAAACTTCCGTCATCAGTAACCAGGTAACTAGATAAAAATGTCTAGCGTGCATGGTTTCAGTTCTTGGGAAAAATATTCAAAATGGAAAAAAAAATCGGGTCCACCGCCCACGCCATTCCTCAATTTTTAGCGGATCTTTTGCGGTCCACTATGGGGACCATTTGCGGTCGGGGATCATTTGCGGTCCAATTTGGGGATCATTTGTGGTCGGGGATCATTTGCGGGCCCGGGATCATTTGCGGAGCTATACAGATCCGTGTAGTGCCTCGGTTGTGATTCCGGTTGCTAGCAAGTAGTAATAACCAATCAAAGATACTACACGGATCTCAACACAGACGTCTTCTCGCGATGGATGAAACAGAGTGCGCGAAGAGAGACCTATTTTCCCCCGGGGGGGGGGGGGGTACTCCCGTATATAAGCTATATAGGTATGTGCCGCCCCAACGGGTATGGTTTTTGAGCCGTTTTGGTCTGAAATAGGGTATGTTTTGTGCACTTTGGTCTGGAATTTGGTTTGGCTTTTAGTCGAAACTGTTTTTTTCCATTAACATCTGGGAATTTGAAGCCCTTTTCAAATGTTTGCGCAAATGGAACCCATTCCTGGGTAGCTGAAGTCATGTATAAGACACGTGTTCTAAGTAGATCCTGGCCAGGGGTATTTGAAAAGAACATCAACAGTGCGAAACCAAGACAGGGATCTCATGTAACTCCCAGATAATTCTGGTCAGTTTATCTAGAAATAATTTGACAGAAATTATCATAATGGGCTATAGACGCGGAGCTTTCCTTTTCCTTGGTTTGCCTCGTCCAGAAAAAGCTGCAGGCGGGACTGGGAACGAGAAGCACAACAACGAGGCGAGCGCGCGTGAGAGGCCTGGTACTGAAGCTCAACAACATGGCGGCGGAGGAGAACGAAGAAGATGAAGAATCGAAGAAAGTTTCTGAACGACAACAACCTGTAAAGCTCAGGTATGGTACTTTTAGCTACTCCACATGATAAATAGTATCCTCAACTTTGTTCTTCCAAAGTTTTACGTTTTGTGGTTGTTTTGATTTCCTAAAAGCTGCATAATTCTCCTACAAGCTCGCTGTGTCGGCATATTTTGGTAAATGAATTAGCTTGTAAAATCATGCTTCCAAGAATCCACAGTAATGAAAGACTTGTTTGCTATTTATAAATCAGTGCACGCGATAGAACTACAATAACAGAGAAATCAGAGAATCATTATACATTCTATGCATTTCTAATTTCCAATCGAGCTTATAAAATTACTAACTTACATTTGCTATATGCTACTGTACGTCAAATTAATTTGATTGCTGTAAAAGCGTGTTAATTCACAACATCTACAAATATTATATCACATTAACAATGTATTTGAGCTCAACTGCCGTCATCCCTATGTTAATTTCGAGTCAAATGTCTGTTGAAAAATAGAAGTTAATAAAAAAATTAAGAACGAAAGAGAAGGAGATCTTCGCAGTTATATATCAACTTAAGCAGTTGAAAAGAAGGCGTGAAAAAAAATTCAGGCTCCAACAGGATTCGAACCCTTGACCTTTGCAATTCCGTTGGAGCCTGAATTTTTTTCAGGCCTTCTTTTCAACTGCTTAAGTTAATATATAACTGCGAAGATCTCATTCATTTTCATTCTTTCCACCGCAGTTCACATATATGAATGAATAATAATATTATTTCATACATTCATCATCACCAAAAAATTAAGATTGTTCATAATAATTATTAGAGTTATCTTACTTATTGATAAATATGTGAAATTGTGTTCAAAATCATTCCACGATCCAAATGGATCAAGCGCCATTCTGTTCCTAAAGTTACTTGGGGATCAGTTCAGGGTCTATTGGTGATCAGTTTGGGGTTGGGGTTCAGTTCAGGGACTGTACAGGTCCAGACTTGAGCTACATAACATGTAGTTGAAAATTTCAAACAACAGAAGTTGGATTCATTTAATCTGTTCTGCAATGTGACTGTTTTTTGTTGTTTACTGTACATGTAGGAAGCCCAGTCCCACAGTGTTTGTGTAAAGATATCTCTTTAATTTTTCAGCCACAAACATTTAGGAGGCTTGTTAAAAAGGAAAGACGCCGCCGAAAGAGACAAGAGACAGCTAAGAAGAGAGAACAGAAGGAGCTTGAAGGTAAATGCAGCTTCCACAAGTGTGGAACAGCACTACATGTAAATGGAAACCAAAGTCATTAAGAAAACACTAATAATTTTTTTATTATGATAATTAAAATCACTGAATAATAACATGTATATACAGTTGAAACCTCCGCTAACGGACACCTCTCATAGACGGACATCTCTTGTAAGCGGTCACTTAGGCCCTGGTTACATGAGACCGGTACGAACTCTGACCGGTACAACTCAGACCGGTACGATTAAGTTTACATGAGACCGGTACGAACTCAGACCGGTACGGACTTCAGATCGGTCTCCATGCAAATGCTTGTTTCTGTTTGTAACATGAAGCCGGTCTGAAAAATCATCTTATATCGGTCTGACTCATTCTGCTCGTGTTTACATGGTTACGCAGTCCGACTTTAGACCGGTTTCGAGACATTCGTGTCGGTTCAGCAACCGGAATGAGTGAAACCGGCATGAGATGAATTTTCAGACCGGCTTCATGTAAAGAAAGAAAAGAAACAAGCATTTGTATGGAGACCGATCTGAAGTCGTACCAGTCTGAGTTTGTACCGGTCTCATGTAATCAGGGCCTTAGTCATGTTCCCAGCTACATACAAACACTACATTTTTAACTTAAGCGGACACTTTTTCAGGCCCCAAGGGTGTCCGCTTATGGGAGGTTCTACTGTACTATAGGAAGGTAATATCTGGTCTACAAATTAAAATGTAAGTTTTTGGACTTGTGTCCAATTAATAACTGATTATTATTATTAGAACAATGCTCAACTTTAATTTCTTTGTGTCTTGTTTTTCATGCAGAAAAGTGGAGAATAGAAAATGATCCTATATTGAGGTGAGTGTACATGTACTATACTGTATAGTTTTTGTGAGGGTAGGGGAGCTGTTCAGACACAGGGGGAGGAGGGAGAGCATAGACTCATTTCACTGACTATCATAATTCTGTTTTGTCTCCCATAACAAAATTACATTTTAAAGTTAGTAATTTCATATCAGGGCCAAGTTAGAAGCGAGGGAAGAGCGGTAAAGAAGAGATTACTGGAAGAGGAGGAAGAGAAGTAAGTAATATATCAAACACGAGAGACAGTGTTTCATCAGGATATCCAAACACCGAGAAGAGAGTTGAAAACACGACACGCAGCGGAGTATTTTTGACTAAATTTGAGGTGTTTGGATAGCCAATGAAACACTGTCTGATATATCTTCTCAATCTAAACAAAAACTAATGAGTAAATGGAGAAATAAAATCGTAAAAATCTATGCTAATTAAGATCAGTTACCCAAACCTCCGCCACGGTTATGATTTTCCTTGTTTGAACTTGATGAATTATTAATGAGTTTGAGAACAACTTTGAAACTTGTTTATTTAATAGTACACTAAGTCTTAGGGCAGCACACCTTAGCTGTTCAACCTCAGAGTTTGCTTGTTAGTTCTCACAACTGGAGTTAAACCCATGACCTTCCATACACTGGTCAGGTCAGGTCAGGTTTGTTTTGTAAGGGTGACACACCACCAAATTCTCAGAACTAAAATGTATGACAATGGGTAAGGAGAATCAATATTTTGAGCTTGGGACTTGAAAGGGTTAGCAAACTTATTCACTGAATCATCGATATGTGTTTGTACTTTAAGTAAAACTCAGCATCGCTTGTGGTTGGAAAGGGAAGCCATTGCTCAATGAGAGGTTTCGAAAGAACAAGGAGGATGAAGAAAGGAAATTAAGAGAAAAACTTGAACAAGAGGTGATTACTTGCATTTATAAAATAACAGTGATGTAAGTAGACTTTCTACAAGCCCTTTCCAATAATCATTAATTTTGTCCCTTTCATTGATTTTGTTTCTCGCAACGTTGTTGCTCGCTCACAACTTTGTTGCTTCGAATATTCGCTCTCTCACTTCGCTTGAGGGCGACGATGTGTGCTCGTAACTAGAGTAAGAGGTCGACTTGTGGTAAGTCTATGATGTAAGTCATAGATGCCCCGAATAGTATCAAGGCTGCATAAACATGGTAATGATGTACGTAACTCCCTTGGAGGTGTTTATTTAAGGAATAAAACCTCAGTTTCTATGTCTTTATACTCTGATAAAGATCATGGTGCATCATTTCACCTCCAGAGATCTATGGCATAGACAAAAGAACCTGAGCCGTAGCTGAAATGTCCTCCCTGACAGAGTTAAAAAAATAAGTTAAAATTAATGTTTCCACATGCACCACCTGTGATGTAGTTTGACTTCATAATGCTGTTGATATGTGTTCCAGGAAAGAATCAAGACAGAATGGGAAGAGGAACAGAAGAGAGAGAAAGAGAGAGAAGAGAGAAAACAAAGAGTAATCAAAGAAAAAGAGGTGATATCACTGTTGATGGAATTGGGTATTCATTGAAAATGCCAGTATCCCAACTCATTTAGCTCATGTTGTCCAATTAATAATTTAAAAAAAAATTATGGTTATTTGACAAATAAATGATGAGGTTAATCATGGGTTGTATTCTTAGAATCCTTAAGGCACTATATGCTGTTACACTAGGCAAATTTTCCTGCAACTTGTCTGTCTTTGTTGCAACACAAGTTGCATGAAAAATTGCCGAGTGTAACACGCCCTGAATGAAACATCTCTCGCAACGTTTTTGTTGCAGCAAGCATTGCACAAAGTAGAATCAAGTGAACTTTGTTTCACAACAATGATGGCATTAATATCTTTAAATATCAATGATTATGTAATTAGAATGTAGTATTATTAATTAGTTAATTTATAGTGTTATTGTCTTCGAAAAGCCCCCTTGGGGAAAGATAATAAAGTATGTATGTATGTACATTATGTATGTATTAATGCTGCTGCAGAAACTTTTTATGCATTGCTATAAAGGGGTGTTACATTTCTGTGCAACTTGCCTCATAACATCACAACAAGTTGTGAATATAGTGTCTCTTAGTCTATTTTCTTTTTTATATATATTTTTTCCATCTTCCATAACTTATTTTTTCCTCGATTAGTTTTTCTGTGGTAGTGGTCAACACGAAAGCCTTTGGCTACTTTGACCACTACGCACTCTTTTACATAAATTGTATATATTTATTCCTCTTTTTTTTTCTTTCTTGTTTATAACTTAATATATATATATATTATTGTAATTCTTTAAAAATAAGTGCAAATAAAATGAACTTGAACTTGTCTCGGATTGGTTGTTACCTGCGGGTGGAAATTCAAAACCAAGCAACAACCAAGACACTGCACAGATCTCTGTAGAGCTACATTGTTAAAAACTAGTATTATGGAATTTTTGGGTCGAATCTTGAGCAGACATCTCTAGAGCAGGCTTGTAAAGGACAGATGATGAGGACTTTGTACATATTAAATTAATTTTGCCATTCATTTGAATAATCTTGCATTCTGTTTGACTGACAAAATAGGTTTTGTTTTTCAAAAAATACTGTATGTAGCTTTTTAATATCATATGATTATAAAGTTCTCCTTTTTTGAAATATCAAATACATGTATTTAATAATTATATTAAATTATATTATTCTTGAAGTACATGTAATAAATTATTAGAATTGAAGTGATTCCTGATAATCCTTAACAAACTTGGAACAACATCAGCCAAGTTCATGCGCAAGTCATCGTCCTTGAGACATTGGTTCCATTGCATCAAAGACATTTTGTATCTTTTTAAAAGCTAGCAGCCTCAGATAAACAGACAGGATATTACAATCATGTAGACAATAATTATTGTACATAGTTATTGGTTACAATTTAAAGGTGATCATTCAATTATCCAGCTTCTGCGCACGCATTGTAGACCTGTGATGCTAGATAATAATATTATTGTATTAGCTAGGGCCTTTGTATGCATTGATTGTGGACCTACATGTATGATGAGCGCTAGATAATATTGGTCAGCTGGCTGTTCATTTTATATGCTCTGCTAGTAGTGATGTCAGAACCTTGCCCTTTTAGAAAATGCTCAACTCCCGCCTTGTCGTCTTTAAATATTTATTGTTCATCCTTATACCAGGTTTTTAAATGCACTGATAATTTCTTATAAATTATTTTTAATTAGTTTCATCCCTTTCAGACAAGGGATGTTTTTATGATACTGGCAATAAGCTTGATGCAATTATAAATATTGTGGCTATCAGTGTCCCAGAAATTGTTTTATTTTACGGTGTAGTTCATAATAAATATTATGTAATTCATTATGTCACAAAACTCTTAACCTTACCTCAAGCCACATGTTTGGAATCTTCATTCTAATAGGATGCCTTGTTCCGGGAGTTGGACAAACCATCAGCTTCAGAGGTACAAAAATATCAAAATATTAATTGCATAATAGGTATGCAATACATGAAAAGTGTGTCTATGATGTTATTAGAAAATCATATAATTTTTGAGATTATATTGTTTTGATGCACTATGAAATTCTAAATTATCTAGCATACCATAAATCCTCGAATAAGTGCCTGGGGTGCTTATTTCAAATTTCAGGTTTTCTCTTGTCAATTCCATAATTTTTGAACAAGTTGTATTTTTATAAAAAAAATATTTTTGACAAGAAATCTGTAGTAATTCTGCCTTCTCTTACTTCATACATTCGTTTTGACTGCATTTAAGGAGAGGGGTGGGTTTATATTATGATTCTACATGGGCACTTGTTCGAGGGGGGTGCTTATTCGAGGGGAGGCGCTTATTTGAGGATTTACAGTAATAGGCACACTTTGCACGCATTACATGCCTATCTAATCACCTGTTTGCTTGATATTATAAAGAGAAATATAATTAGATGTCATGGAAAATATTATTCTTGTTGGTAAATGCAATGATAAAAGAAACGTTATCTGTTGTCTCACAATATGGTCACATTTAGAGGAAAATCAAGAAAAATGAACTGTTTATTTATTGATTATTGATATTTTTCACATCTTTTTTTATGTAGAATAATGGAGCATGGCATAATCCTCTTGCACCACCTTCAAATGACGTGAAATCTTATGGTACAGAACAGGTGAGTAAACCTTTGCATAAACTACAACTGTGTGTGGCCGGAGGCACTGAGGCCTTATGGCTAGTGCAATGGACTCTGGATTGCAAAGTCGGGTTTGGGCGCTAGCCAGGGTCATTGTGTTGGGTTTTTGGGCAAGACACTTTGCTCTCACAGTGCCTCTCTCCACCCAGGAGTATAAATGGGTACCGGTGAACTGTCAGGACAACCTGACAAAAATGCTGGGGGTTTCCTGTCAGTGATGGACTTGCATCCCATCCAGGGGGAGTAGCAATACTCCTAGTCACTTCATGCAACAGCAACCGGAGATAAGAGCTGGGCTGTTTAGCCACTAGGCTCAAAAAAGGCTTCTTCTTTTTCAGGACATAGTGAATTGCTCTTTTTACCTGAAGACAGGAGCCTGTAGATTTGGAGAAAGGTGAGTGTTGCAATCCAGTTCTCCTTTAATACCTGAGAAACAGCAGACAAAGAGCAACGTATAACGTGTAGCCATTGCCACTTTCTCGTGTCGTGTTTTATGACATCGGCAGGTGTTCAAGGCAACATCCACGACCCAACTCAAGCGTGACACTGATGATACCAGCCATGTATAACGACATCCGACTGTCACAGTCCATGCTCGATGAAGCTGATCAAGATACTAGTCTTGAAGTGAGTTAGTCGCAGTCATGTTTTTTTTTTTACCTCGTTGAACTCCAGATTGAGTACTCTGAGACGTCTGTTTAATCAGGCTAGCCAGTAACAATAATTGAAAATTATTGTTTTCATTGTTTCTTCCAGTACGATGAAAAGGACGCATATGAAAATTACAAGCAGTTTTATGAAGACACATTGCCGGAGTTTAGGAAGGCTGGTACTGTCGTCCAGTTCAAGGTAGCAGTCGTCTTGTTTACGTGTCAAAGTGCAGTTGTTAAAAAAGATTATATATGTATTGCACCAACCTCGTCTCCAGAGTCTTCTCCGCTTTCAAGATGGCGGGTGGGCGGGCGCGAAGAAGACCCTGGCGAAGAGCAGGTCACGTGACCACAAAATTAGCCAATCGCGAGCCCGCCGCCATTGAGACACGTGACCTGCTCTTCGCCAGGGTCTTCTTCGCGCCCACCCGCCATTTTGAAAGCGGAGATGGCCCTGGGGACGAGGTTGGTATTGCACATGTAGATAAACAAATTGTCGACTTCAGCTGCGGATCTCCATGCAAACTCTTCAGATTTTTTTAGGTGTCTTTGTGAATAATAAATTATAAACGGTTTTATTTCAGGCTTGTTGCAATTATGAACCACATTTGAGAGGCAATGTGTATGTGCAGTTTACCAGGTGCGTATTAAACTTGTTTTCTATTACAGCTGTAGCTTGAACTGCAGAAATAAATTTCTAGCTTCTCTCCACTTCATCACAGTAAAATACAATTTAAACAGGCAAACAAAGTCCATGAGAATTACCCACCAGCGTTTTACAGTTATTTATGGTTGAAGATCACCCCCCCCCCCCCCCCGTCCCTCCGCGGGGGGAGGGGGGGGGGGATGATCGTTGTACCTTTTAAGGGCTAAAATTCATTGTTTGTACTGTTTAGGGTGTTTAAATCTAAAATGACTACAGTCAACTCTCGTTATAGCGGACACCCTCGGGACGTAGTTTGGAGACCGTAATAGCGAGAGTCCGCAACACCGGGAGTAATTTTCAGTCAAACCTCAAATATAGCTTTCGCCGGGTGGAGGGCTGAATTTTGTCCGTGATAGCGGGTGTCCGTAATAACGGGGTGTCCGCAAGGCGAGAGTTGACTGTATTGCAAGAGTTTTATATCCCGTCCGTTATCTTTTAGGGTATTAAGGTGGAAGAAGAATAAGACACAAACTAGTTTTGTTTTTAGAATTGATACCTCGTAGGAGTGAAAATGAATTCAAGCCACGCCCACAAAATGAGATTTTTCTCTTGTTTGCAGGGAAGAGGAATGCGCCAAAGCATTTGCATTGTTTAATGCTCGTTGGTATGCATCAAAGCAGCTCTCGTGTGAATACTCTCCTGTAACCAAGTGGAAGTCAGCAGTATGTGGTACGTTACACACTGATTTGTACTCCCCCCATCCCACTCTGGGGGGAGTAGGAAAACTGAAACCGGGATAAGCTCCGGCTGAGTCCGGCAGTGTAGGCTAGTTTGGCCTGAGCGCAGACTTGTCAATTGTAAAATCATTTTGAAAAACTTAGAGGGAAAGACATGCACAAAGGCGCTTGCAGTGCAACGAAAGGTATTTAGTTTCTCTCCATTGTTAATAGTTGTATCTGTTTGTAGGCCTCTTTGAACGAAACCGCTGTCCACGAGGCAAGAACTGTAACTTCCTGCACGTGTACCGCAATCCCGGAAATGAGTTCAACCACAGAGACGACTTCTCGCCAAACCGCACACCGTTCAACGGCGGCCGGGGCTCCGAGAGATCCGACAGAGGCTGGAGACGAGATCAGTGGAGCAGCAGACACAGAGATCTGGACCGAGATAGATCGGCGCGGGATAGAGACTGGGAACGAGACAGGGACAGAAGGCAGCGCGAGAGAGACTGGAGCAGAGACAGGGATGATGATCGCTACAGGCATCGCAGACGAAGTAAGGAAAGAGAACATAGCAGGACATCAGAAAGACGTGAAAACAGAGAACAGAGATCAAGAAGAAGAAGCTACAGTAGCGATGACGGAAGCGAAAGAGAAATAGAGGACAAACATTTGTCTGAAAGGTAGGGGTGATAGAAAACTGAAAGTTTTGAACTGCATTGTCTGGGGGAAGGGGTGGGGGAGGCATGGATATGTTGTTAAAGCAGGTAAGACTTTTTTCCATGATTGTAGATGAACCTCAACTTTAACCACCCAGAGTGATCAAAGTTTAATTTCCTCCTCACAATAGAGACCTTGCGAATACCTCGACGGAAACGGCACCGGGAACGTAAAAACCTTTTGTACAATGGCTCTGCACGTGCGTTACAATCTTGGTACATTTCTTGGTCGTCCTCTGCAAAACAACAACGTGAAATGACCAAATTCTGGGTTTTCAGAGAACGTATAAACCACGACGGCAAGTTTCTGTTTAGAATTGAGCGCGATCTTCACATATTCAGCCGAGGATAGCTCTGGCACCGATAATCTACGTTTTGCTCAGCGTCGCCGTTGTGGTTGCGTAAGGTATTGGCGATGTACCGCTTGATGTATCATGCACCAATTTCTCAGAACGTAAAATGAACCGAAACAAGCACTATAAAGGAGAGTGGATTTTCTTTCTCACGCTTGGTACTAGCATGGTTAAAGTTAAAATAGCCTGCATAGCAGTTGTTTCCTTTCCGAGAGCGTGAGTGGCAAATGAACTTTTCTGCCGCGAGAAGGAGCATTTAACCCCCAAAGCTTTCACACGCCTTTCGCGCTCGCGATAAAGAAACGACTGCTACAGTCACAGGCTAAAGTTAATTTTTTTTTTTCAGGCTCTCCCCGAGCGTTGACAAGAACGGCGACACAGTGATTGGAAGCGAAGACGGTGAAAAAAAACTTTCGCCAACAGAGAAGTCACCGAACCGAAAGCGAAAACACCATGCGTCCGACAAGCACAAACATCGCCGAAAGTCGAAGAGAAACACAAACACCGCAGTGAACGAAAGAAGAAGAAGAAACGCCGCAAAACAAGTGCAAGTGACTCTAGCAGTTCAGAGAGCGACAGCGAGGGACAGTCATGATAACAGTCACTGACTCCCGGCTTATTCGTCGAACAACTCAGAAATCTACGTCGGTAATAATTACGTCGTAATAACAGTATCACGTCGATAGCGTTCATTTGAATGGTCACACACTAGGGTTTCATCCACAACCTAAAGTCAGAACCACCTTTTACAGCATAATAAACAGTGCCACGTGAAAGTACTGCTCAATAGCTTTCATTTGAATGGTCACACACTAGGGTTTCATCGATATTTATAGAGTTAGAAGCACATTAATTGACCTGGCGTGACTATTTTCACTGACAATTGAATAAGTTATATAATGATAATGATGTGTTCTCTTTTCCCGTTTTTCAAGTCAGTCTTGACTGTTTCTACTGTCCACTAAAGTTGAGGAATGAACACTGTGACTGAATGAAGATATTTGTAAATTACGGATAAATGTGTAATACAATTTGCCCTAGCCGTCTTTTTTTAGTGCAAAGTGCACTATAGCCTGCATGCAGACGACTCCTGTTTCCTTGCTTCACGCGCAAAAGGGTCGTCTGCACGCAGGCTAAGTGCACTATTGTGATGGTTTAAGGACGGTGCCTCCTAATACCAAAGTATTTTTTGCGCGGTTTATGACTATGCGGGAAAAGCAGATCTTAGCAAAGGCTATTGGATTCCAAAAAGAAAATTGGGGGTAACCACGCATTTTTCAGAGATAATCAAGCTTCAATCTGGAAAAAAATGCTGAAATAGCATTTTCTCGGAAAAAAAGAAAAACATATTTTTTTCGCAGATTCCCTTTGAATTTGCCTTGACATACACGAAAGCAACAATAAATATAAAAAAGCTTTAAAATTACTTAACAAATGGTAATATAACAACTACTGTTTATGTGTTTTTTAATTAAAAATCATCGCAACGTAGCCATTATCAACCCTGACAGCTCTCCTCTGGTATACCAAAAATACAGTCTAAATAACTTTTGCACACAACAAAAAAATTAATCATATGTTTAATAGGCTTACCGCTTCCATTTTATAACATAAAAAGTAGGGGTCACCACGCGTTTTTGTAAGTTATATGAAGAAAAACGACCATATATTTCCCTGCCGAGCTTAGCCTTAAAGAGATTTTGCAATGTTCTGTATGTGCGCGCGCTCGAGCGCGCGCTAATGACGCGAGAAATTATGCGCAGTAACAATAGGAGGCACCGTCCTTAATGGGCACTTGTCACAAGTCGACCTTTGTCTCTTTGATGAGTTTAATACGAGTATATTGTTCCAGGCGTTTGGATAGTGGGGGACCCCAATCACCTCGCCTTTTTTTCCTTGTCATTCTTCTCGCTTTGCGCATCTTTTCACCCCACGAGACGAAAGTTTACCAACCTCGTTCCCAGGGTCTTCTCCTTCTTGAACAAGTTTAATTTACACCATAGAGACTTATAGTCATATAGACATAGTGAAAGTCATCTCCCTAAACCATTCCAAAACTGCAGAGTTGCACTCTGTGCACTAAAAACGTCCGGTCCGTTGCTGCAGAAATAGGTCCGCAATGTATGCATAATAATGTGGCGCTACAGATGTAGGGCACTGCATGATCTAGCGGGTAATTTTGTTGAAGAGGAAAGATCAACTTGTATTGGCTGGAATTATGTACAACACTCAATAATTATTATTATAATAATACATTCAACTCACTATCTCTTTTCTGATTGGCCGAAAGCGTACAGTGAATTTTCGAAATCAGTGCCTTTGAAAGCATCTACCTACAGATTATACAATAATCATGTCAAGTGCACTCAAGGTCACAGGTAATCATGTCAAGTTCGCGAGAGGATCACGGGTAATCACGGGTAATCATGTCAAGTTCGCGCACTTTATGTTGCTTGCTCGACTTATAAGTAAACAACATCGTGGCAAAAGCATTATTTTTTTTCGTTGAATGTATAATAAAACAATAATTATTAGATTCGGTTTTTGTGATATCCAGAATAATCAAGGTCTCGGTAAGAGTTATCAGCCTCAGCCTTCGGCTGATAACTCTTACCTCGACCTTGATTATTCTGGATATCACAAAAACCTCATCCAATAATTGTTAATTATGAAACCACTCATTCCTGCTGGGGTAAATTTTATTTCCATCTGGTAATAGTACATGTTCATCAATCTGCTTACAGTTAATTAATTAAAGAAAACTTTCTATAGAATTTACACTTTGGTATCATGGAAATCGCCCCTGGGGAGGGGGAGGGGGGCTCCTATATATTAACTTCAGTTAGTTATAATGTATTTTTTAAATGCAGGGCCCCTGAGGGTGGCGAATGATCTTTTAAAAAAATACGGTTCTCGCAAAATTTTAGTCAAATTTTATGGGTCTCACAGTCTCGTTTTTGAGCAGTTCTGTACGTCTCGCAGTCTCAATTTTTTCTCAAATCCGTCTCCATCTGCATCTTGGCCTCGCAATCTAAAAATTCAAAGTCTTCGGCTTGCAGAGAAAACGCTAGGCCCGCCGTCTTACAAAGTCTCAAATTTACCATTCACCACCCCTCCTATGGATACCAGTTTTACTTTGGGTGTGGCTCAAGCCCTAAGAGGTACCATGAGTGATTTATGACATTGGCCAGCCAAGAGCTAGAAAAATTGCTGACTTTGAAAACAATTACTCTAAGAAGTACCATAATATGTAGCAACTGTGACAATATGAAATTGAACAACCTAAGTGATACCAAAACACTAAGCCCTTTGCAGCTGTAGAATCACATGACCTAATTTTCACTATTTTTTTTATATATTATTGTCAATAACTTAAAATAATTGCTGCATGGTTAAATGTTACTGGAGATCACTTGCTCTCCAGCAACTTTTTCCATACCATTCCTCTAAATATTTTTTTTTCAAACATTTAACCTGGCTGCCACCATAACATTTAACCTGACTTGTCCCCAGTCGTCTCCTTATGAGAAACTTGTAAGACGCGGTGGATGATGGGAA
>MU827809.1:532190-652594 GCA_029204205.1 Desmophyllum pertusum
TGGACATCACTTGCTCTCCAGCAACTTTTTCCATACCATTCCTTTAAATATTTTTTTTCAAACATTTAACCTGGCTGCCACCATAACATTTAACCTCTAATCACTTGAAGGGGTGCGTGGAAAAAAGCCCTAAGTGACTTTGGGAAAATTTGAGACAAGCAGAATTGAAATACCTCCCAGCAATTTTCACACTCTGATCTGGTTTTAATCATTGTCTAAGAAAAACTAGTAATTATCACCAGTTTTTCTTAGACAATGATTAAAACCAGATCAGAGTGTGAAAATTGCTGGGAGGTATTTCAATTGACTGCTTGTCTCAAATTTTCCCAAAGTCACACGCACCCCTTCACTTGTGGCTTTTACTAGTATTAAAGTTGATGAAAGTTCCCAAACATGTGACCATCCACATCGAGTGGTACTTTTGTGTGGTACTGTCCATACAAATTGGTTCAATAATGCTGCTGCTTTACAATATTTTGCAAAATTAAATTATTAGTTTTTTTTATATTTTGAAATAGGGGGTAAACTTCATGATTGTCAAGTAACTTTTAGTCTTGAACTGTAAACTGGTAATTTAATTCTAAAATGTTCTTGACCATAAGAAACAGTCTGACCAACCTTGTTCCCAGGGTCTACTCCGCTTTCAAGATGGCAGCCGGAGAAGACCCTGGGACACGCTGGCAAAAGACTCCACGAATCGCGGAGTATTTTGTCATGTGACACACGATCGATCGTCTTCGCTACACTTGACAAACGATTCTAGGATCAAATATGATGATCCGTTTGTCAAGTGTAGAGAAGACGATCGATCGCGTGTCACATGACAAAATACTCCACGATTCATGGAGTATTTCTCCAGCGTGTCCCAGGGTCTTCTCCGTGCCCAGTCGCCATCTTGAAAGCGGAGTAGACCCTGGGAACGAGGTTGCAGTCTGACTTGGTGGAGGGGGCCCTCAGTCAAGCAACTTAAGGCCCATCTTCACTCCTTACCCCCCAACTGTTCCAACTACTGTAAGTAACAAATTATTGTTGATTTAACGCTATTTCGTGACTGCATGCTTCACTCTTAGTTAGATTCTGGTTTCACTACACGACCCATGAACAAAATTGCATTGGACTTCTTGTGACAAATCATGAACAGAAATGGGTGATCAGCGCAGAAGATAGGATTGAACATGATGGCCATTCGAGCCATCATGACCACCCCTGTAGCAGCTGCAGCTTCTGTGCCCTTCTCATTTACCTCCACAAAAGCCTTGTGAATGACATGGGACACATAGATCTTCTCTGGACCTGGTGTGATGCCTGAAAAATCAGCCTTGAACTCATTAAACATATCTGTTGCTCCCATGTTTGCCAGGATGTCGTTAAGAAGAAACTGCTGCGTCAGCTTAAATCTTGGCAGTGACACCTCTACCTTGTGAGGGCGTGACTGTGCTACAGATTCAAGAGCCTTTTGCAACTTGTCATGTGTGAGGCCTTCCTCTAACTTGCCCAGCCCATGGGTGTCGTGAGGTAACAGAATAACCATGCTAAGATCTTCCCCTTGGTAAGGCAGTTCAAGAATTTGACAGCCTAGCTCCCCGCCATCTTCAGCATGCTTGAACTTTTTAGTGAGATGCATCATTTGTACTTCCTTCTTTTCACTTTCGGAGACGAAGAATTCCTGTGAGTGGGTCGACTCTTCATCAAACTGGTTTTGCCAAAATCCTTTGAAGTAGATTGCATTCACCAGGGTCAGCCGAGTACGTGTGCTAAACACTCCCTCAGGAATCAAATTCTTAATCTTCTGTTTCGTTTTCTGCTCGACCCACTCATTCACTTCTTTCCTCGCTCCCTCTGCATCTTTCTGGTAATCAACCAAAGCTGTCTCAGCATCGTAGAACTTTTTTGTACCTTCGACGAACTCTTGCACCAAGCTAAAGTTCTTCTGCACGAAAAGTCGATTTGCAGCTAGCAGTTCGTTGCTCGCGGTGTTGGATTCTTGGAGAGCTTGTAGAAAGTGTTGTTCTTCAGTGTGGAGTTGTTCTTTAGGTATTGCATCCCAGTGTAGAGCTTTGGCCATCTGCACAGCTGTGTTTCCTTTCGCTCCCATGGAAGTCATGGCAAGTGCAATGCTCAAACTGCTCGGCGAATAGAACAGGTTTTTGCCTGTGAATTGTGCGTCATTTCGGAGAGCTTTGTGGAGACCCACGGTGAATCTATTGTTTGCTTCGATTACAGCCTTCATTTTGAAAACTTTTCGCTCATAAAAGCACGTAACAAATGACTTGCGAAAGAGGGTTCGATCGACAATTCGATAGTTGTGCAAATAACATGTAATTGGCTTCAATTTTGACCAATCAGAACGGTTCACGTCCTGTGTCACGCGTCACGTAATAATCCCGGATGATTGACAGTGTGTGTTCATTGAAAAGAAAGATGTTTATAAGCTTACGTTTTTCTGGTTTTCCTTTCACTGTTGAACTGTTTAGTGTTCTCAGACCAAAATGAAAGCGAACAGGCCATAACAGAAACCATCAACGATTTTGGCTTCGATTTGCTGAAGATTTTCAACCGAGATCTGAAATTGAAGGATGAGAATCTGTTCTACTCCCCAACCAGTATTGCAGTCTCTTTGGCGATGGTATACTTGGGAAGCAGAGAAAACACAGCTCATCAAATAGCCCAGGCTTTGAAGTGGTACAACCATGAATTCGAAGACGTCCATTTGGCAATGAAGTCTTTACAGGAGGCAATTATGGAATCCGAACACGACAGCCTAGAGCTGAAGATTGCCAATCGAATCTGGGGACATGAGCACATCGACGAGACAGCCGAATTCAAAGAAAGTTCCTTGGCATTTTACAATACTCCTATTGCAAAAGTCGACTTCAAAGACAGCTATGAACGAGCTAGAGAGGAGATCAACAAGTGGGTCGAACAAAATACAGCAAGGAAAATTAAGGGCTTCCTTCCACCCGGAGCTGTCAATCAAGATACGCGATTGGCATTAATTAATGCAATTTATTTCAAGGGGACATGGCTTCACGCTTTTAAACGGGAGAAAACTCATCATGCTCCATTTCACACCGGAAGTGATCGTGAAAATGTTATTGAAGTTGACATGATGTCGCGGACCTCAAAACACAGTTACTTTGATGACAGAGAAAACAATTGCAAAATCATTGAGTTTCCATACAGTGGCGATGATGTTTCTATGTTGATCATCCTTCCAAATGAAATTGACGGAGCCTCACAACTGGAACAGATGATCAACACTGAAATGCTGTCGCAATGGATTATGTCGCTCGAGAATACCACTGTAAAAGTGTCCATTCCTAAATTTATCCTGAGTCAGCATTTTGAACTGAAGGAAGTACTAAGTCAACTAGGCATCAGTGATTTATTTGATGCTGGCTCAGCAGATTTGTCTGGCCTCAGTTCAGTTGAAAGCCTGTTCGTGTCCCATGTAATACACAAGGCACATGTTGACGTAAATGAGAAGGGAACAGAAGCTGCCGCAGCAACTGGCGTAATAATGCAGAAGAGATCTTTAGACATGCCTCCAGAGTTCTATGCCGATCACCCATTCTTGTTTGTTATCTATCATAAGAGTTCAAGCACTGTTTTATTTATTGGCCGTGTCAAGAGACCTGAGATAACTGAAGAAGAAAATGACACTGTCAAAGTTAATAGTAAACCCAGTTCTGCACATCACAGTGATGAGCTGTAAGCCAGGTCTTGGCTGCAGTGAGCGAGTGAAGGTTTATCTAGTTCAAGTCTTGGATCATCTTGGATTCACAAAATGTGGAGAGTGGGGACGAGTCAAAGAGGAGGGGTGGGGAAGAGAGAAAAAAACCCACTCACCCACCACTCCCTTGTCCATTGTTTTGCACTCGCCCCAACCCTCCAATGTTTCTTAATCCAAGATGGCAGCTTAACACTCGATGAAAAATTCTGTGCTCAGTTGCCAAAAATACGCCTGCACTGCAGCCGGCTAGAACAGGTCTAAGCTACTGTTACCTAATCTTAAAAATAGATAGATTACTGTAGGGTAGCCTGTGTACATGTAGCTGGTGCTGAGTGGAGAAGAGCTCAAATTTTTAGGGGAGCGTGCATGAGAGAAGACACTTCTTCTCACCTCGCGCGTTTTCTTCCTCTCATGCGTGCCCCTCCAACTTGCGCTTCATTTCACTACAGCACCTGCTACATAGGCTAACTGTACTGGGAACAAGATTTTCTCAAACTCATTAATAATTCATCAAGTTACAACAAAGGAAATGGTATGACCATGACAGAGGTTTGGATACCTGGTATAAATTAGCATAGATTTTTACTATTTTACTTCTCCGTTTACTCCATGGGTTTTGCTTCGAATGAGAAGGTAATATTATATCAAACACTCAAGACAGTGTCTCATCCGATTTCAAAACACCTTGAATTTAGTCAAAAATACTCCGCAAGGCTCAGAGAAAAAACTTGTCGGAATGACCAGTTTTGTAGAATCTGAGGTTCCCTTCTAGGGGGGTCTTACACCAGATGCGTTGTATTTTCAACTCTCTTATCAATGTTTGGAAATTGGATGAAATACTCTCTTGTGTTTGATATATATTTACCGGTGCTTGAAAGTAAACCCTTTTCTGCATTTCGGGTGGGATCGTGCAGAAAGGGACCGCACTTAAAGTGGCTGCTGAGAACCCAGTTTTCTAAACATTGGGGTAGTACGTATGTGTGTATGCTTTATTTCGCTTTCACATCCAAATTTCAAAATCCATAATTTAATATTAATATTAATAATATGGTTCTATTAGAACGCATGTTGCGAAGCCTCAATACATTTACAAATAGCCTAAAAATAGAATAAAAGAAAAACAATGACTAGCTAATGTTACATTTAAACTAGCTAAGATAACAATTATGTTTTTAAAATATATATAATTTACATAAATACATAAAAAATAAAAGATTAAATAATTTGATTAAAAGCATGAGCCAATTCATTAATTTTATAACATACTACTAGAATTAGAAAATGGTGAAAAACAAACTTTTGGGCCTCCAAATTGAAGCCACTATAGTTTTGAAATACTAATTATTGAATGACAAGTTGATTTACTTGAATGTGAAAATATATCCCTAGCAGTAATCAACAAATTATTTTCTTACATATTTGTTTACCGACAGTTTTTTTTTAACATTTTACATTAATTACTATTACGATAGCCAGTTGAAGATTGGTTACAATTTAGTGGGGAGTAATGTAAAGAATAGCAGCTGTTCTTCGCTGCCACTAAAAACAAAACAATAAAAAGTAAATGTGGTGAAATCAGGTCTATAACTAGTTTTAGTAAAAATCTACTAGTATACTAATGCAAATGACTGAGACAATCTCATTGGCTGAGCTACTCCTATATACTATCAGCCATTAATGTGCAGTGGCTGGAGGTCATCTACAAAATGGCGGTTTCGTTTCCGACGTTTCGCATCAGGCGAACGCGTCAGGCAACGCGTCAGGCGTAAGACCCCCTAGAAGGGAGCCTTAGATTCTACAAAACTGGTCATTCTGACAAATTTTTTTTCTGAGCCTTGCGGAGTATTTTTGACTAAATTCAAGGTGTTTTGAAATCGGACGAGACTGTCTTGAGTGTTTGATATAATATTACCTTCTCATTCAAAGCAAAACCTATGGAGTAAATGGAGAAATAAAATAAAGATAATTGTTATGATTTCTACTGCGGCCTCATCAACTATCACATCATAGAAATCTCGAGCTCATAATCTAATTGTTAAATAGAACTCTGGTGAAATGGATAACTCTAAAAAACAATCGTAGTTACATGTACCTCAATGTAATTCATAATTTGTCTTGGCTATAACATCTTGAGAAAGGGGGGCTCACTAAAAAAATTGAAGTCAGTTATAGATGCTTATTATAGTGGGGGTGTGCAGTTCCAGATGGAATTGGACTGATTTGTATTACCCTTTTCCAGACTAAGTTATGCTTGAAGATCATACCCTGCCCAGGAGCACACAGTTCCCCTACCCACCCCACCCCTTGGGGCAATGATGTCATCTCGGGATCACCTTGCATGATTATATTCTGGTTTGACTATGCGCCCCATGAACACAATTGCACCTGACGTCTTGTGACAAATTATGAAAAGAAATGGGTGGTCAACGCAAAAGACTATTTCTCATAATGCCTGTAGGGGCCATCATGACCACCGCTGTAGCAGCTCCACAAAAGCCTTGTGAACTCATCAAACATATCTGCTGCTCCCATGTTTGCAAGAATATCATTGAGTGCAAACTGCTGAGTCAGGTTAAATTTTGGCAGCGACACCTCTACCTTGCGAGGGCGTGACTGTGTCACAGATACAAGAGCCTTTTGTAACTTGTCATGTGTCACGCCTTCCTCTAACTTGGCCAGCCCGTGGGTGTAAGATTTTCTCCATGGTAAGGCAATTCAAGAATTTGACAAGCTAACTCCCCACTATCATTAACATGTTTGAAATCCCTCGTAAGGTGCATCATCCTTACTTCTACCTTTTCACTTTCGGAGATGAAGAATTGCTGTGGGAAAGTCGCCTCTTCATTGAACTGGTTTTGCCAAAATCCTTTGAAGTAGATTGCATTCACCAGGGTCAGCCAAATACGTGTGTTAAACACTCCTTCAGGAATCAAATTCTTAATCTTCTGTTTCGTTTTCTTCGCTGCGAAGTTGATACTTGGATATTCCTCTCCAGTGTAGAGCTTTGGCCATCTGCACACCTGTGTTTCCTTTCGCTCCCGGATTCATGGCAAGTGCAATGCTCAAACTGCTCGGCGAATAGAACAGGTTTTTGCCTGTAAATTGTGCATCATTTCTGAGAGCTTTGTGGAGATCAACCGTGAATCTACTGTTTGCTTCATCACAGCTTTCATTTTGAAAGTTTTACGTCGTGACCTAAGGTTGTTGTATCAATATATCAATATTATTGTGTCACGCACGTCACGTCAACTTTATCGTGAGTCCCAGGCTTTGCGCGGTCACCGTTGTCGGCTGGCTTCTTCTTCGACGGTACCTGACGTACCTGGAATTTACGATTTTCTCCTCCATTTCAATTAACTTTTTAATCCCAATAGAACAACCGAGAAAAACGTTTCCACTGGGTGGCTGCAGTTCTAAGGGGGTAGATCGTTCACATAGTGGTCAGGTTGCTGATATTTCCAAGATCTCCAAGAACTCACGACCACATCGATCAGCTATGCCGTCATTATATCGTGTAGAAATAAACGCTGTTGTTGCTATTACTATTAACAGTTTGTAATGCACACCAGCAACACGTTACTGAACTTTCTGGAAGAAAATTCCAGCAGGCCATTTTCAATATATTACTGATTTCCAATATAATTCTGATCGAGGCTCGGGGAATAAAACAAAAGAAACATATTTAAGACTACGGGATCAGCAAGTAATTCATTTTGAATTATTCTGTTCCTCCATGTCTGGGAGTCAAGTTCAATACAATTATGGCATATTCAAATAAATTTCACAAGTTGGTGGCTTGCTCACTTTTATTGAAAGAAACAATGATTTGACATAATTTTGATTCTAATCATAAAATAATCTAATATCATAAAATTAATGGATTATGATTTAAATGTATTATTATAGTAAGGAAATTCTATCATAGCTGTTGTTGTTTTGACTTGTATCAAACTCTATAACTAGATCTGGCCTAGTTGTGCAGGTAATATTACAGGCCGCATTACTGGCAGATCATTTCGTGACATCACTGGTTCCTTTTTGCGACATAGAAATTCACGCGAACATATTACGATTCCCAGATTGAAGCGAAATAAACAGGAACCCATCAGTTGTTCAAAGCAGAATTAGCAAATCCAGGTTTGGCACCAACATTTAGTTTTACAAGTTATTTATCAATAACAATTTATTAATTTTGATGTCTACATTTATAATTCACTTCGATAAATCTATTAACTCGAGAACGTTAGCAGTAAAAAAATCCTTCTGAGTTAAACCTGGTTTAACTTTTAACCCGAGATTAACGTTAATCAGTATTTGAACAACCACACCCAGATGAATATTAGGGTGTAGA
The DNA here is from genome assembly GCA_029204205.1 of Desmophyllum pertusum. Taxonomy (NCBI): domain Eukaryota; kingdom Metazoa; phylum Cnidaria; class Anthozoa; order Scleractinia; family Caryophylliidae; genus Desmophyllum; species Desmophyllum pertusum. The sequence continues at coordinate 540,275 of MU827809.1, forward strand.
AGTGTACACCCATGATTCTTGCCAAGTCCCTTATTTTAAACACGGTAAGACCGAGGCTCTTATCCTTTCTAAAGTTGAAAAGGGGACTGAGCACCAATTTGATCGAATTGGTCATTTCCGCCATATTGAAAACGCTAAAAACAGAGTTTGTATGGGAATTTCAGGGATTTCGAAGACAAATAACTTCCGTAAGATATAACGCAAATGACTTTACCAGCCGATGAAATTTGAAGACTGTAGCCACGCTGGTAAACGTGAAGTCGAGTTTCCATTTTTTCATGCATTCGTCTGTAAATCTTCCCGTGGACATTGGCGCACGTCTTGCAGAGAAATTTATGGAAAACTAAAAATGCGATTTATACTGGGTTTCCCTACCAGGGCCACATCCCGCAGATTTCAACAGTAGAATATTTTACCGGAATCTTTAGTTTTTAATTCAGAAATATTGCAGAAGAAATTCCAACACAAACTTTGTATTTCGCGCTACATTTGTTCAATTTTTCACCTGGCAGATTTTCCCGCGAAAAGAAGATCTATTAAGAAATGAACCCCACGTTTGGTGTTTATCAGCCATGTTGCGAGCTTTCAAACAATACCCCAAATTTCTAATTCTGAGATGGTTTGCCATTTGGTTACTTCCAAAATTTCCAAAATTTCCAAACTTGGATCCAGGCAGATCGCTTTTGAACCATTTTGGTGTAATCTCTTACATGATACCAATATTTACCCCTTGAATAAAACTGAGCAAGAGACGATGATCTAAGAGAAGGTTTACCCCATGAATTTTTTTAAATCTATTAATAGTTTTATGCCATGTTGTGAAAGTTATTTTTTATTTCATTCTGATCGAGGCTCCGACATGACATCACTCAAACCATAGTTAATAGAGGAAAATGGTTATGAAGCCCGGCAAACTTCAAAGGAGCAAACAAAGAGGCCAAGACTTGTGTTGGAAGGTCCATGACCGTGCACATCTTTTGTTTTGCGCTCATACACTATGCATGAATTACGTAATCGCAATGTTTCTATTGGTTAGTTGCTTGAACACACGTAACCACCTATTGTATTTTGTCAGGTTTTGTGCACGGTCAACCCTCAAAATAGCGAACAAAAACATATAACAAAGAACTTTGCCGGGCTTCGTAACCATTTCCCTCTATTAACTATGCTCAAACTGACCAATCAGGTTGCGCTCTTAAACTAGCACAATGTAAGGGGAAATGCTTCTCTTAGATCATCCTCTCTCGTGACTCACTCATTGTATATACCCTAAGTTGGATCTAGAATGTGTGGTTACAATCACACAGCGGTCAAACGCAAAAATCCGGCGCCCACTTCCGGTTTTCGCTGGCCTTAATTTTGCAAGAGATTGAAGCGTAATGACGGCGTAATGGCCGCGAAGTTTGTAAGGAAACGTTAAAGAACATGCAGTGGTAAACCAAAATACGAGCTGAGACACTTGGTGGATAACAATTCTTAAATTATCTATGCATACTCCGAGTACGAAGCTTAAGTTTTCAGTAAATCTCTTAAGTTTGAGCTTTAAAGTGACGAAACGTGGAGGACTTCGTAAATTTAGGACATTTCGCAGTGGGGTTTTGGCGGGAACTGCGCAGGCGCGTCACGTTTGACCGCTGTGTCCCGCTGTGGAGGTTACAATATAACGACGAACAAAATCAAGCCTTGATATCCCACGCCAAATATAACGATAGATAAAATATGTTGTTATAAAAACAGTTTATAAAAACCATGCACACATTTGTAAAGAATACATTTGCAAGTCTATTCATTTACAAATTTTACATCTCTTCTCTGAAAACTTCCTTTACATTGCCTATGTTGATTAGTTATAGTTACGCTTTCTTGCCTTTGAATTTGGCCAAAAGGGAGTGCTTTGATGAATCTGTAGAAAAGATCAAAATACACAAAACAACAACAGGTTTAATAATTAAAACTAAACATGAATCAAGTTAGAAAATCGGTCGGCAAATTATGTACAAGAGATAATCCTCAACTTAGCCTAACGGTAACAAAATTAAAACTAGTGGAAAATTCCACATAAATTCCATATATTAGTCTAACAAGTATAATATAAAACGTATTCTGCTTAGTTGACTAAGTAAGAAATAGGACACATTGCGTTAAAGTTTAGTGATATACCGTATGGGTTATTGGCCAAGCGTGAGGTCAAGATGGCGGGATATTGGCCAAGTTCTTTTTTTGCGTGTCTATGGACCGAGACGAAGTCCCGAGACGAAGTCGAGGTCCATAAACATGCAAAAAAAGAACGAGGCCAATATCCCGCCATCATGACCGAACAAGCTTGGTCAATAAAGGATTTATTATATGACTAGAAGGACGCGGGAAAATAGTCTTCTTGCGGGAACAGAGCGGGCAATCCCGAGCGGTCAAGATGGCTCCATCTTGACCGCGCGGGTAGCCAATCACAGCACAGGATTTGCTGTATCTTGCTTTAATTGCCTGCTCATAAAGCCAGCCATATAATAAAGCGATATAACGACTGAAGGGGAAATATACGTTTGACAGAAATGTTACCTATCATTTTCCCAAAAAGAAACTATGGTATCCGAGACGCACACCAGTCAATTAAAATATTCGAAATTGTCTCCCACTTCTTGGAATAAAATAACGCATTTGCAGACTAATTGTTTCTATCGCATTATAGGCAAAAGGTGGACTTTTAAACAGTCAAAAAATTAATCTATATTACGTTCAGTGTATTACGCAGAATTAAATAGAAAAAGTATATATATGAAATATGATATTATGAAAAGAAACAAACCATTTATGGATATTATGTTCAGCAACATTGGTATTGTGTTCATACCTTCTGATAATAAAATGCATATTATTAAAACATGTAAACTATTCTGTCGGGATTCAAAAAATTCCTTTTAAAATGAGAATCATATTATTTTGTGCTTCAGTGAACGTAGTATTTTTTGGGGGAGAAAAACAAGCCTTGATATACAAACCATTTAAAATATTTTCTACTTCAAAAAGAGTAAAATATTATCTCATAAAACTGCATGACAAAAAGCAAAACTAAATTGCTTTAAAAATTAATTTTTATGATCCTATAATATTTTAATAACATGGAAACTGTGTGTAGTTTAAACTGAAAATTTGTTGAAATAAAAGAAGAAAAGTACGTGATGCCAAATAAGCGGACACCTTTTATTAACCGGGCATTAGCAAAAGTCTCAACATTTAGACTATCAGTCCCCTTATTTACTGTAAATAATACCTCCGAGGGTGTCCGCTTAATGCAGGTTGTGACTGTACTTGGATAGCAGTATCAGCCATTTTAGGTTTTAATGCTAGTGACGTCACACAGCTGTCCCTTTGCTACACAACAAACAACTTTTTTGCTGACAATAGAGATCATAAGATCAAAAATGGTCACACACAACCTCGTTCCCAGGGTCTCTCATCTTCTTCGCTCCAGGGGGGCGGGAAGATGAGATACCCTGGGAACGAGGTTTGGTCACACACAGGAAATTTAAACTCCTAAAGGCTAATTAAGATATTTGTATCTAAATGCATTCCCAATGTTTTTGCAACAGATTTCCAGTTTAAACTAAATGTATATAAATGATCTAACAATTTAGCAACAATTTGTTCCAAAAGTGGATGCATACGTGATAATTTAGCGATTCTTACTAAGGATATTAACTGAGGAGAAAGTCATAAATTAATAAATCCTAAATCCTAAATCCTCTCCTTCTTAATATTTATTACAATAAATGCACACAAAACTTGATAGCCATAATATATATTATATTGTCTGAAAGATACACATGACAACCATATTAATTGCCACAGACATCCTAGCAGTTACATAATAAGGAAAGCTTTAACATCGATTAAAAATAAAATGATAAAATTTAAACAGCACTTTCTACATTACAATAAATATGTACTGTTAACATTAATCAGCATAAGTTGTTATCAAAAGCATATTGACTCAGGCAATTCTTTTTAAGCACTGACAACACGTTAAGTACTGATTGCTAGGAAAATATTTAAATCCTACGCATTACATATTTCCTACAATAGGAACGAAAAAGATATCTTAAGCCACCTATGAATATTTCAGTCAATAAAAAAGGTTTGTGTCATAATTTTTTATTGAGAAATTGCAACTTTAGAATGTAAACTTAGTTATCACAAGAAGTATTATTAAAAACAAAATAAATCACTTTAAGTTTTAAGTGTAATTTTGAAAAAGTTTTGATTGCAGATTATTAAAATTGTTTTTAGACAGTTAATGCAGTTAAAAAACTCTAAGATGTCATCTTTGCTAGCTTTTCTCCATGTCCTCCCATTTAAAATCAGGAATCACTCCTTTCAGCGAGCAACGAATGAACTTCTCCATCTTTTTTCTTGCGTTCCGCTCCTCTAGCAAACTTTGCCGGAGGGATTCAGTTTCCTATAATTATATGGAAAACAAGATAAGGATTATGTCATTGTAAGCATGAAACACTACATGTTAGCCAGCACTATTGGCAATGCTACCTACAGGTTGATGCAATGTATTGTAAAAATTATTTTTGTTGTTGGAAGATAGTTGTTGTTGTTGTTATTTGTGAAACCCATTTATTGATTTTTCTAAAAATTGGATAACTAAGGAACAATTATCTCTCCTTAGAAGCATCATGTTTCTAAATTCCAAAGAGAGACCTCCAAAATTTGACCTAAAAATTCCATACAGAGAGTCTCTGAATGGTTAAATTAGGGTGACAGCCAATCAGTCAGCCATTACAGACCTCTGTGGTAGATTTCTACTCAAATCGTAAATGTCTCTCTCAGAAATGAAGGAAGTGATGCATTGAAGAAAGATGACTGTTTTCAAATCTGGGGATCACAAATTTTGGCTAAAGGTATCCCTTGTTGACCCCCAAAATAATGGATGACTAAAAGAAAGTTCCTCCAGTTCCAACAAAAAATAAGCATGAAACAACATAAAAATTATTGTAATTTCCACTGTGCAAGGGGGCCCGCCATACTAAATGTGTTGAACTTACAAGCTGTAGTTCTTCCACTCTTCTTCTAAGACAGTTAAATTCACCAACAACATCTCTGCAAGATAACAAAGATAAAACCAATCAATTTCAATTTCACATGAATGGATACCTCCATTATTAGCATTTTTGCAAGAAAAGTGAAATTACAAATTTCTAAAATTTACAAAGTCAAAAAAGTGTCAATTATGGAAATTTGCCATCTCCGCTATCACATAGTTTCTATCTTGAATTCTGGAAACCTTTTATACCGCAATGACCAAATGAACTCATTTACCAGTTTTAAAGCGTTTTTTAAACATTGAACAGGGGGTGAGGAGGGGCAATGTGTCAAAAACGAAGTGTTTCAACTATTATGGCCAGGGGCCGAATGCACGGAGCCCTCCTAAACTAAGATGTATCTTAACAATGGGCTATTGTTAAGAAACAATACTTAGGATACATCTCAGTTTAGGAGGGCTTTGTGAATCCGGCATCTCTAACTCAAGGATGTTCATCACACGGTTACTACCTGACGAAACATCCTAAAGGAGCTATGTCACAATATTTTAAGTCATTTTTGCGAAGTGTAAAATAACCTTCAAATTGAAGAAAGCCTCAAAATCATAGTTTTCTAAAGTAGAAAAACACCAAACAGATAATAATAAACCAAACAGGAACAAGGATGGTTGAGGATGGAGAAGATTAAGGCGGATTGTGAATGGCGACCTTGAAAAAATTGGCCATTTTTTTCAAGATGTACAAACCGTGACGTAGCTCCTTTAAATACTAATTCTAATGTGATATTTCTTGTGATAAAGTTGAACACTTCTAAATTAGTTTGAATTTACACATTTCAGGAATATTACCTTTTAGAACCTTGGAGTGATAACTGGTAGAGGGTAACCCTTAACCCTTTCACTCCCAGAGTCAAACCTTGAGTCAATAAATGTGGCTTTACCTTTTGAGTCTGTGGATGAAAACCTAGTGTGTGACCATTCAAATCAAAGCTATTGAGCAGTACTGTCAAGTGGTGCTGTGGTTTTGACAATTGTGCAAAATAAAATTCAAGATTTTTCCTCAGTTTTGAACTTAGCACTCTTGGGAGTTAACGGGTTAAACCACCTGGGCCAATGTTTCAAAATGCTCACCTATTAAACTTTTTCTTTGATTTCCTTGATTTCAGCACATCGCCTTTTAAACTGGAGGAGGAGGAGGAGGTACGATGGGCAGGCAATTCTGGAAGGATTGGACTACCTGTGAAATGAATGGTGGGACAAGCATACTCATGCACTGCTCTTGGTCATGCAGACAGGCAAGCAATTTAAACGGTGGAAATTTATATTTCAGAATACATTAAATTGTTATGTAGCTGCATATATTTTTGACCGTGACATGAAATTTATGGAAACTCAATAAGTGTCTGCTAGTATGGATCACAGTTAAGTTTCAACTTTTAATAACTTTAACGTCAACTAAATCAAGCTTTTAATGTGCACTTTACAATTCATTTGATAGCCTCAAAATACAATAAATTTCACAATGTCAATACATATTAATTACTTATTATTTTAAGTTCATGTAATTTTGATTAATAACTGTCCTTGCTGTTAACATTGAAACTTTTCAGGGAAATTAAAGAAGTAGTTACTGCTTTATTTGTTAATGCCAATAGGTGTAGCTATCTAATTAATTTAATTAATCCTTCACCTTCAGATATAATTCTTTAATTGTAACCAAACCTTTTTAGGGTTCTTGATGGCAGTTTTTATTGTATATCTATCATCTCTCTTAGATTTATTTAAAACATAATTTATCAAAACTTTAGTATCACCATATCTCAGTCACGTTAATATAAAATTTAATAATATTTATTATTATTATATATTACTTTTATAATAAATTATTAGACTAATTTATTTAATAATATATTACAAAATATTACATTTTATGGTCTACATTGATTGCACTTGTGACTAACAAGTTAATTTAAAAATTAAACAACTGATTTGCAAATTAAGAAAGGTTTTGCTAAACATTTTGATGCAATTGTCCTTTTAATATCCGAGATAAATGCTAAAGTTTAAAGTCAAAGATTAATTATTTCCATTCCATACACGAGTGAATTAAATCACTGGTTACAATCAGATAATTATTATAAACTATTTGTCACATAATTATTCTGAACATCTTTGATTCCCTATCAAATAACAGTACTATACAAAGCATTAAACTATGAACAATATTACTGAAAGTCAATTATTAATAATAATTTTGCTAATTTCTTAACACCCAGAATATTGTTTGCTTTACAGGGATGCTTTGCATTAATACACTGTGTTCACACAAAGAACCTCCCAAAGTATTACAGTATTACGTTTTTGCGAAAGTACTGAATCACAATGCTACATAAGGAGAAAGGCACTTTCAAGCAATGATTAAAGCGCAGCTTGAATTTCTGCATTATTTTGATTTGATATTATTGATTTCTCAAACTGACTAATTCCAACATCTTTAAAATCTCAGCTGCTGTCAGCGGTACACGTATTTCCCTTAGGGATGGGTGTGTCTGAGACACAATTATTACATCCCCTAAAATCCAAACTGCATACCCAAACATTATTGGGGGAAATGTCCACCACATTTTTCACACAGACCCCCTGGGAGGCAAGTCTTCCATTCTAAAATAGGCAGCAAAAGAAAAGAAAAATGTTTTGCAAGCAATACCTGAAATTGCCTCTGTCCTTTGATTGTCTGTATTGTAAGTAAGGCACAGAAAGATATTGCGTGATTATGCCTGCATTTGAAATGAGTTTCTAATTTTAAAAAATATATGCCATAGCATGAAGTGGCTAGGAGTAGTCCTACTCCACTGGATGGGATGCTAGTCCATCACGGGTAACCTCCAGCATTTTGTCAGGTTGCCCTAACAGTTTGCCAATACCCATTTATACTCCAAGTGGAGAGCGGCAAGTGTCTTGCCCAATAACACATGACTCCGGCCATGGCTCAATTGCCCAATAACACAATGACTCCAGCCACAGCTCAAACCCGGATCTCTGAATCTGGAGTCGTCCAGTGCACTAACATATTGGCCACCATGCCTCTCACATATCAAAAGGCAATCAAAGGGCACAAATGGGTATCTTGCAGATACAGTATATATATAGTATAAGGAAAGGCATGCTACCCAAGCTCCAAAGCCACACAGCTTTTATAAAATAGACAATATTCCTTGTGTGGACAACGTTCAGATGTACACACTTCACATGACAACTTCCCAAACCAATACCTCCCTGATGACATCATAATGACACCATTCACAAGATAAAAACACCCCTGCTGCAGGTCGGGTATGCAAATTTTATTGGGTCATTCACATTTTGTATCTTTCAATCATAAAAAGTGCTTCATTATTTATAATTTATACATGATGTGCACATTCTGATATATAAAATTGTTGTGAGTTGCATTCTAAGAATCAAGTAATCAGCCTTAAAATAGCAAAAAAATAGGCAAATATCAAGTCTAATAAATTAATATTCAATAAATAAGATCACTTGAAATGATTGTGACTGTTATGGACAACTATAAAACTGGATTAAAATATTAACAACATGATTATGATATTTGATATGTACTGTATTTTTAACAACTTGTGCAGTGGAATTCTGCCTCACAACCCCCACTCATGGCCACGTTTTCTCACTCAAACTAAGTCCAGTCTGCCTCACAAATATGGCAACTGCATCAATAAAAATTATACATGACCACATACTGTACATCATTATCATGGCCATTTTTGGCCAACCAAAAATGTTCAGTCACTCCCTTAAAAAGAGCTATGCCACACATGGAGCATTCCCCCAAATTGTTGTAAGACTGGCCTGCCTAGATTAGCAACTGCTACCTGTCGGCCAGTCCATTATATGATGTAAAATTGATGAAACGAAATAAAGTGTGTTAAAGTATTTTCAAGTTCATCAGTTTGTAATACATCTTAATCTTCTCCAATCTTAAAACATCCTTGTTCTTTTTTATTATTATTATTACTTCTTACTCTGAGTTATTATTTTTTCTACCTTAATACTTTGAATTAGAGTTTTCCCTTGATTTCAAAATAGTTGTCTTAATAGGCTGTGACATAGCTCCTTTAATAATTTGTGGCCAAAGTTTGGTGGCTAGGATGACTTCCTTAAATAGCCATATAACAATATTATCATCTGTGTGAGTACATATTGAACTCTAACTTAATGTAATAATTCCAATAATATGAATAATAATGACAATGATTCCTAATTGAGTTGATTATGTTCTACTCTTGTTGCCTTTTCGATATATAGTTTATATGACTATACTCTAGGTATAAACATTGTAATAAGCAATAATAAGCATTATTGTAATAAGCAATTAAAAATAATATCCAGAAATAGCAAACTACAACCTACGTAATGTCAAAATATTTCAGTGCAGTGTATCCTACATCAGTTCATCAATCTACCAAACATTTATCACAATAATTATTAGTGTAGGTCTTAATGTTTCAGTCAAAACAGCTGAAGCGTTTTGCATAAAAAATGAGAATGACTTTCATAAATCCAAAGGCATAATAAAAACAATCAACCATAGCCTTCATTCCGGTGTCAAATATTGATCGCAACCATCAGAAAAGAAGATTTCAACCAGTGAACATATATTTAACCATTTAACTCCCAGGGTTAAACCTTGAGTCAATAAATGTGGTTCTAACTTTAGAGTCTGTGGATGAAACCCTAGTGTGTGACCATTCAGATGAAAGCTATTGAGCAGTACTTTCAGGTGGCGCTGTTTTTGCAAAATTAAATTCAAGATTTTTTCCTGCAATAATTGCAGTTTTGCTGTTTGTTCATGATTGCATTACAGGACCTTGACTAAGCTGTGAGGTTACAATTATATTATTGCATTATTCAGTCAAACTTTCAAAACTAATGAGTAACAAAGAATCAAAACGGCTCTGGATAAATGAAAGTTATTCTAATTTTTTTAAAAGTGGAACACAACATCCGTTTTGAATGTAAAGCCCTTGCATAAAGTGTCTAGTAATTCTAACCATAACCAATATTGCCATGTCGCTATCCTCTTTTAAATTGTGTTTCTTATTTAGAACAGTACTGCAATCAGTAAGGTTTTTCCCTTTGTGCTTTACTTACTACATTCACCAATGTTACTTTTGCTTTGTTCTATCTGAAGACCTTCTATCAACCCATTAAAAAAGTAAACATGTTATTGCTAAACCCTTTCACTCCCAGAATCAAGCATCAAGTCAATTGTCGTTTTAACTTTTAAGTCTGTGGTCTTGTGAAACCTCAGTGTGTGACCATTCAAATGAAAGCTATTGAGCAGTACTTTCATGTGGTACTGTTAATTTTTTCCATATCTTGCAAAATGAACGTTTTGATTTTTTCTTTTTCACTTTTGAGTTTTGATTTTCTTTGGAGTGAAAGGGTTAAAAAAGTGTTATATAATGTATTTATTATCATCTATACTACATGTACAATCAAATACACCTGTTATTCATGTTGAAGTAACAAAAACAAAATGAGAAAACATACAGCCATTCCAGCAGCTGTAAAATAGTCTTGTAAATCTTTCTTCACTTTGAATCATAAATAAAATTGGACTTTCTAGACGACTGCACTTTTTATGTACACTTAAGGATTTGACCTTAACTAAGTGAGTACTAACTCTTATTCCAATCATAAAATGTATCAAAAAAGTTAAAAATTAATTTAAAAAATTCAAAAGCCACCATCATACATGAATAAATGAAAGGGCCGATTTACAAGTAGATGGTATGATTTGTGCTCAAGACTGTCACATGCGACATGCTTATGACATACTTGGTTCCCATTTACATTGTCCACAACTTTATCACGACAGTCATATTGATTTAGATGAAACAAATTGTGTCGTAGGCATGTTGTCAGCATGTCACACACGATAGTTGTAAGCAAAAATCGTACTGTCTAAATCAGAACAAACAAAAGTGCAACAAACAACCAGATGTAACAAAAAACTTTGGCAATTTTGTGAAAATTCCCTAGTACTAAAACATGTCCATAGAATTTATCATTCATGATAATTTACCATTCAACACAAACAATTTGACCAGTCAACTGCTAAAATAATAGAATATGAACAAAGTCACATCTAATTTAACAGTTTGTTGCACAAGGCTATACTTTGTATGCAAAAGATTCTGTTGATAAACTACTCATAAAAACATTCTTAAAAAAGGATTCTAACATCAAAAAGTACTACTGGACCAATGTTATATCATTCAGCTAGTAGAAGCCTTGACTTCAGCATTGTACTTAACATTATTTTATTTATTGCTACATGACTGCTCTTTCTGATTGACTAAAGCCCAAGTTTACTGGCTATATTATAATGTAGATAAAGTCAATGCAAAACAATATCAAATGTACCATCATTTCTTTCCACAATATCAAATGTTATTTCATTAGCAGTGCAACGGAACTGCTGGATGTCTTTAATTAAATAGTAACATAATTATAGTAATTTGATATTGGACATGAACACCATGGTGAAAACAGATGATTCCCAATCATTAATCACGGCCATCAAAAACGTTTTCAGCTGAACTTTCATAAAAAAAAATAGAGATCTAAAAATAAAAGTAAATTTTCTCTATGGTGGCATTAAGTCGACTTAATTTATTGCATGAATAGTTGTTGCTAAATAACAATATTCCGAGACAATAATGAAAAACAACACATATCTACAACAAAATTATCAGCATGTGCCTAAAATTAAATGTGTTTACTAGAGCCTGGCCGTTAATTAATATGTAACCATTCTACTCTTGCTTGCAAGTCCTGGGCAGCATCCATGAGCCAAGATCTTGGCGCCGCGAGGACGACTTGAATGATTAGTATCATCATGCTCGTCATCAGGAGAGTCATTTGGAATTGGAATGCCTCCAGCAAGCCCATTTGGGTTGTGTTTATTTGCATCTTCTGCTAAGGTACACATAATGAAGGTATAACAAAGACTTAGAATATGATGCCTTGAGTTGGAATTAATTATATTTACATACAATTACAGCTTTTTATTCCCAAGAGTGGCCATGTTCAAATGGAAAAAAAAATCCAAAATTTCATTTGTAAAATATTGTACAACAAACAGCACCAGATGAATGTGCTGCTCTGTAGCTTTCATTTGAATGGTCACACACTAGCGTTTAAATTGCAGACATAGAAGTTAGAACCACATTAATTTAATCCAGTCTTTGACAGGGTTAATTAAGGCCTTTTAACACAAATTAGATTAATGGCTAGTATTTACACACACACACAAAAAACAATTACATTTAAGTGACATAATTAAGTCTGAAAAGGTTACTTAGTGGTTTTAATAATTATTAGATAATTATTATTAATTTGCATAAAAAAGTGCAAACCCTACATATCTGACTGTGCAAGATAGTGTTAATTAGTTTACAGTGCTAAACCAACACAAGATACATGCAATTCACAGGATGCTAAATAATCACATTCCAAGATTTGATGTTTGTTATACCTTCATTATATGCACTACTTAAATGTACTAGAAATAATGGACTTATTTGTTACTGATAGTACACATACTGGAATAAGCTTTTGAACTCTGATATATTTGTGGATAATCAGAATTGTTAGTTATTTAAAAATAGAAAACGGCGGGAATGTTTACATAGCCTAAATGCAACAATGAGGGGGAGTTAGGGAAAATTGGAAAGTTTATGTGAACTCATATTTTCGAATTCTCCCAAACTCCATACAAAATGTTATGTGACATCATGCATGTGTCTTTATACTGATCTAAAGCAGTTACACAACCAATCAGTGTGAGTTATATGAAAAACATTTTATAAAGTGCCATCTTAATCAATGTATGCCTACACTTGTTTCAATACGTTTATTAATAGCAATTGTTTAAACATGCAATGCAGTGATGGATCATGTAGAATGTGCAAGGATGACTGCTTCAAGACCAACAATTTATAGTGAAAGAGGATCAAATACTACTAAAACAGTGGTCCAGATTTAAAATATTCCATTGCTTAAATCATCCAGTAACACAAAAGGACTTCTGTTAGTTAACTTCAGTAAACAAGTAAAGAGAAAGTAAACATGACACATGCATTGAACTGCAACAACAGGGGACATAGGATGATATAATAAACTGTCTTTTAATCAAACAATAAACTTTAGTACACACTTCAACAAAACAGCTTGTTACAACAGAAATTTAATATATTAATAAATTATTCATTCATAATATATTATTATGAGCTAAATTACAGGAAAAGAATAAGATGTTAAAGTTGTGACTTCAAATAATATTAATATGCTGTAAATATTTGCCTCCTCTAAAGACGACTTTGAAAAACATAGGCCTTCAAAATGTTTGGACTCCAAGTGATCAGAATGTCTATGTAAAACAGTGCTCTGTGTATTAATCACTAAACAAGTACTAAAACAATGATGACGTCATTGTCTTATTTCATACAAATGAACAAAGTACAGTAAGAGCAAGACAAAAATGGGTGCAACCAAATAACAAACTAAGAAAAATTAATTAATTAAATATTATTCATTTTGAAAAACTCGCACGAAAAAGCTCTTGCAAGTATTTGACCCTCACAATCAGTTAAAGAATGAAATTACACTTCCAATCTCGTGCATTTATTTAATAAAATCCAAAATAGCTCTAGATAGATTTATAATAACTAACGATCTACATCCCTGAAGATAAATCAATAACCAAATAACTACAGTACTACATATTAATCAATTAAACACCCTTTGGCATTAGCAGCAGTAACTATCCTTAATAACCCTAATAAGTTCTCAATACCTAAACTCTGTTATGACAACATATATTATAGAGTGCTTAATACTGTAAAATAGCTTTTCTGGTCTATGTAAAAAATAATTGATTTCATGATTCTTCTAGATACCTAGTGCATTATTTCTAATTAATAAATCTGTGTCTGTACTATGATTGATGATTTGCATCATAACATTCTCAAAATAACCGTCAACCACAAGACATCTCTTAACTGAGTGAAACCACAACCCCTTTCAGCAATGTTAAGACAAAAGTCATCTACGTAATATATTTTTTCTATAATAATTATAATAAAATAACTGAGTAAGCTGGGATCAATGAATATTTTGAAAACAAGTTTAACCTGTCGGTCCTCTGTACATACTGGTAGATACAGTGCAAAAAAATGTAACAAAGTACAAAAACTTCTCAACAGGGCCATCAATGCTTTTCTACCAATTTTACCGTGCAAGTTCACAACAAAACAATCTGAGTTCATTTCATCTTGGGCATGTGCAATTTTAGCTGTAGAAATTTCATATTTTGGTGCATTATTTTGTTTACTTGAGTACCCGAGTGAAAAGAACATACATTTCACAGACGAAATTAACAGAAAAATTTGCAAACTAGCAGTTGTCAACAACAGACCATTTGTATGCAAAATAGCTCTGAACTGAGAAATTCATATACTACAGTAGGGTAGGCAGTTTTGCCTGTCAGTGTTCAAAATGATTGAACTCAAAATATTTTGTCTTGAACTCTTTGGACTTTTCAACACACGAGCGTTGAGCGGCCAAGCTTAAAGTTTGTGCCCTGCAGAATGTAATCTAATTTTGCCGTAGCTGGACAGATCACTTGCTATGTAACAAGAACAAGGTTACATGGATAGCACATGACACTTACTGTTGAGTGTATGCCTTGCTCGTGCACTCGTGCAGTAAGCCTCGACAACCCGCAGAATAAGCATGTCCTCTTCTAATACACGGCTATTTCCTGAAAGGTTAAAACAAAAGTGTGAACACAACTTTTCTTTTAAGTGTTATAATAATAATTATAATAATAATTTATTGATTTATATAGCGCAAATATCAATTTGAGAATTTTCAAATGCGCTCTTAAAATAAAGTAATATAAGTAACATAGGAAATGAAAATATAAGTAAACAATAATGTGTTCACATACACACCAATACATAACAATTAAAAACTATCATGCATTGGTGTGTATGTAAACACAATATAACGAACCTATAATATATATATATAAAAAAAAATTCTTATATAATTCGAATTATATAAATATAACATGTAATATAAAATATATCATTGAATCACAATATGGAAAATTCAGCTAAAAAATGTTTGCTTAAATAGAAATGACTTCAATGCCCCTTTAAAACGATCAATATTAATTATGTTTCTAATATCATATGGCAAATTATTCCATAACTTAGGGGCGGCTACTTTAAATGATCTATCCCCTAGAGTTACAAGAGACTTAACAGTATTACTACTTAGTAATATGCCATTACCATTAGAGCGAAGATTATGGGTATGTTACCAATGCCATTGATTAAAATTCACCCAATTTCAAAACAGATCATAACTAGAAAGAACATGCAAAAATGGTTATACTGTCAGTAGTGCCAAGTTTGGAAGGAAATTTGACGATTCACATTTTGCTTTAAAAAATTCATTCAAAAGTCATAACATTTTACAGACGTTCCTACACCCAGCCATCTGTAAATTTGATGTTTTTCAACAGGAAATATCTCTATCAATATTTGTATGTTCGTCTCAAATATCCTACAGTTATTAAATGGCATAGTCACTATCAATAATTTATTTACCACTATCACATCTGCAAGTTTTCCAGACACTGACTAAAAATTAAATTTTCACTAAATTATGCTAATAAGGAGATAAAAAAACACTGACGTCCATAACCAAAGATTGCACTATAGACATACGATCCAACAGACAATGTGAAGCAGGATATTTTTGCTCTTACCCGAGGTACTGCTGTGCTTTTCATCATCAAGTTCGCTCTTTGACCGACCTTAAAATAAAATATTGGATTCTGTGAGACTGGATTGTAACAAAATTCTAGTAAATAATTTTATCTTATCCTGATCACTTCAAAGGATGGAAAGACTATTTAAAATTTTCACACAAAATTCAAACAAAATTATGAGGGAGGAACACCTTTAGTTTATTATTACTTTTTATCGCTGTTTAGACACACTTTGTTTGTTGTTATTAATAGAATATAATTTGCCCTTAGCAACCCTTTAAGCACCGCCCCATCCAACTCATAAATGACACCATTTTCATCTAAACATCCTAAAGTCATGCGAACTGTAAGCAATAACAGATCAAAGCTAGATTACAATGTAAACTTTTAATCTTAAATTTTCATAGCACAGTTTAGAGGCCCATTTGCAAGTACTTAACTGGATTGTTGATTTGGCTCCAATAAAACTGTTGCACAAGTTTATGTTACCCATGCTTACATCGTTTCAATGTGTCCAGTCCAGTCCAAACAAAATTTTATTTTTAAAGACTTTTTATTCAAACCATGCCAAAAATCCAGTGCAGCATGCATAAATGGAAGTTAGTTATAACAATAATAATTGTTACATTTAATTTTACTTTTTTCAAAGAGAAAGCTTTTAATGTTGTTTAACAGCACGGAATATTAACAGCACCTTAAAATAATTATTATATTTACTACCAAATTGCAAGCATCAAGCCCTTTAAGTTGGATGGGATTTAAGAAATTTATTTTAAGGATTACTTACAGTCTGAAGTGCAAGATTTGAAAGATGTAAGCGGATTAATTGTAAGACAACCTAGAAGAGAAGTTATTTTGAAGTCACCTTTGACACTTGGCCTTGAGATGGAAACTGGTTAAAGGGGAGGAGAGGTTTTTAATGTTAGTTCAGATGTTTAATTCACAAGGTTAACCCATAAACCTTAACAGAGAAGAGTGTCCCATCATTGCCACTCAACAACGTTTTTGATTAATTTTTAACGTTTAGATAACTTTCTGATGGCTTCCATTTAAACTAGGAAATTAAATTGCGAGAACTGTGGCAGGTAGCCTGCTCTCATGGGGTTTTGGAGAGTAGGAGGGACAGCTCTGAGTGCGTCCGGAAAGCCTGTTCGCAGGCTATGTGGCAGATGGAGATGTCAATAATTATTGTCAGAATCCGAACGTGGAGCTTGACAACTCCGCCTCTCATAGTTCTTGTACTTTGATTGGCCAATTGAAAAAAAAAGTTGTCAAAAATTAATCAAAAATTTTGTCGAATGGCAATGGCAGGGCGTTCTTTACTGTAAATTGTTTCTTCAACAGGAAGTTTCCGAGATTATCAAATATTTTGGTGATGTTTCAAGTGGCTTTACCATGATCACAGTTCTTCAGGCCTTTAGTAACAGTTTTATCCCTTCTGCACTGATATACTCAGAACAGCTAAAAGCTCTGGTAAGTATAAGTAACAGTTTTATCCATTCTGATTAAAACTCTTACTCAAGGGCTGAAGATAGACTGTAAACCTGCTTGGAACATTGCCACATTTTAATAACCTCATGATCAAGTGTATTAATATAAGAAGTGAAAGTTTCAGAAGAAACTGTTAAAGATTAACCCAGTAGGTACATTGTAGTGTTAAAACCTCAAATAGCTCATCTGAGTTATTTTCACTTTTTTCATCATTAAAGACTCTTTAAAGAAGTACATGTAATTTATATGATGTGTACTGTACAAATAGTTAAATATTGTTTTAGTGCTACAAAATAAATATGGCATACATTCAATTTAAAATTTACTATTAATATACCAAAAAAATAATTGTATTTATTTAGCTTTTTTTATTATTTAATGATTAATAACCAAGTTGTGTTTGCAAAAAAAATATACCTAACCATAAACGTTCTTGACTATCTATTCAAGACCTTTTGATAGAGGAGATAGGGGAGGGCTTAAATCAAATCATAAATCAGCAAGTGCACATAAAATAGATTTATAGTGCCCCTATGATCAAATTGTTGATATTCATTTTTTTACATTTTCATGTACAAGATCAGTGCTTGAAATTAAAAAAAAATCCAAGTTGTCCTTATGCCAAATGCCGGACAACCAAACCCCTGACTTTGGTTGCCCTGATGACTGCTTGGTTGTCCTTAAAATATTATCTGACCTATTGCCTGAATTTATCAGTTTTGACTTATTTTCACAATTCTCTGAATGCATTAATTCAAATAATAAATTCCCAATGTTTCACACAAAGTTAGTATATGTAACTACTTGTTTACTTTATTCAGTGTCAAGGTTCAATGCTTATAACATGTCTGAGTCCAGGGCTCGAAATTACTAGTTGCCAAATGCAAATTTTTAGTTGCCAGATTGTAAAATCAAATAGAAGCTAGTTTAATTTAAAAAAGTGTTTAAAATCATTATGGTTGCGAAAATAAAAACAAAACAAAATATTTTTGCAAAACAAGCTTTAAAACAAACAAATTACATATTAAGACTCTCCAGCCACTCTTACGTGAGCCAAACACGATCGCAAGTAATCAGAGACACAACCCATCAGCATACATGATGTACTCAAGCTTTTCTCTAAACTTGCAATGCATTATGGGGCGATTTGAACCCAGAAACTGTGAATGCCACTTGTGTGAGCTATTTGCGTGTATAACCTTCGATTCAGTTGCTTTTAAAAATCTTGGTTGCTTCCATTTATTACCTGAAGATTACCCCTATATTTAGAGCTATTTTCCTGTGTCAAATTAATAACTTATTTTCGTTATTCTGTTCGACATCACAGAAACGTAAGTACTTCGATCGATTTATATCTGGGTTGTCCGGTGGCTTTTTCTCAGACGACCGGGCCTTTAGTTTTACTGAAAAATGGTTGCCCGGAACACTTTTTAGTCGTCTCAGACGACCGCTAATTTCGAGCACTGAAGATGACTTTCTTGCATGTCTTACCAAATTTCAATCCATTACGAACATTAGAAGTCTTTTTTTTCACTTTTATTTACGAGAATTTACGGCCACCATTACTTGACCTTGTTCCAAGGCTTAGTTGCAAATTAGAGAAAGTTACGTCAAAGGCTCAAACATACCTCACAGGTTGAAATTATAATAATAATTATAGAAGACTGCACAAAGTTTTTGTTTCTCTTAATGCGATCTTCTATAATTATTATTATAATTTCAACCCGTGAGGTATTTTTGAGTCTTTGACATCACTTTCTCTAATTCGCAACCAAGCCTTGGAACAAGGTCAAGTAATGGTGGCCATAAATTCTTGGAAATAAAAGTCCAAAAAAATAGACTTCTAATGTTCGTAATGGATTGAAATTTGGCAAGATGAGTAAGAAAGTTGTATTGTACACGAAAATGTAAAAACATGAATATCAACAATCATATGATCATAGGGGCACTTTAAGAGAATAATGGTAGTTACCTTGAAATAATTGTTTTGCCATCAAAATAATTAATCTAGCCAACTAAATGTAGTTACCAAAATGATTTGATATAGCATACTCCTTCCAATAAGCAGCCCCCCATTTGAAGAAGGTGTTTTTGCAATAAGCCCCTATTCCAATAAGCTCCCCTATTCTTTACAACACATATAAATTATGTTCCTAGCTTCCAATATTAGTGCCCAGGGTACCAAGTTAAGTTAGTTTAGTTTTGCCTTTGTTTGTTTGCTGGTCCAGTGTCTGCCAATAATAAGGTATTTCTCAACATAGGATTTACAGCACGCTAGATCCTTCACACTTGCAATGTAAATTGTATTAATTCAACTTTACATGTTCTTACCTTGTTTCTTTTTTGATGGATGAAGTAAGCCTCTCATGGAACGATGTGCTGTGGATGTGTCCTTTGTAGAAATAATTAAAAATTTGATAATTCAATATTAACTTACACAAGGACTTCATGCCGCCAATTTTAAAATGTTCTATGTTTCGGGCAGTTTTACTGTCCTTCTTCGGGAAATAAGAATCAAATTGGCGGTTCAATGTTATTGATTTGTAACCACGTTTGGAGACACATTGTGACAGTTACGTGAATGTCAAGTCTTATGGTAAAATTGCGTGGGAAAAATACATGAATGCAATACATCACGTTACATGAATGCAATTAGTTACATGAATGCAATACATCACGACACGGCATATGTGTGGAGAAAACACGACTCTTCTCAAGGTCAAAATAGTTGTCCAGGATGGGTTTCCATGTCTCAAGTTGGTTGTAATAATTGTTAAGTACTTTCATTCCACGGTGTTTCTCGTGCAATGACTCGATCCAAAATTATCTTCACATGATTGGAAACCTCACAACAATTAATAGTTTTTTTTTCTACCTTAGTAAACTATTATTTTAAGGTTTCTTATCTTATCATTTGAAGGTAACTTTGCACATTGCAAATAAAGACTCAATATATAAAGACATAGCTCCTTTAAAATTTATAACCAAACACGAACCTCCTTAGCAATCAGTGCATAAGCTGGCCTTAGAGGTGGAGTGGGTCTGAGCCTGGTGAAGTCCCAGTGTCCTTTTCTGTTTGGACTGTGAGGGGCTGAGCTGAAGGTCGTCAGGTCGGTAGCCACTGAATGTGACGTTGATACAGAACGAAACTTTGATCCATCACTGGAAGACTGTTACATAACAAAGGAAATAAATTACTTATTACCTTTTTCAATCCCAAGAGTACCAACATAACTATTGAAAAAAAAAAACATTTTTTGAAATAGTTCAAAACAAAATGAAAGTACTGCTCGATAGCTTTCATTTAAATGGTCACACACTAGGGCTTCATCCACAAACTGAAAAGTTAGATTTGTGTTAATTGGCACAAGGTTTGACTGTGAGCGAAAGGGTTAAACATCAGCAAACACTAATAAAAAGCTGCAGTCGACACATGTATATGTTGTGGTTTAAATTTATTTTTGGTTTAAAATTTTTCAAAACAGTTTGATTTGTATTTTCCTTTGTTTCAGATTATGGTAATGAATATTAGACAAAGGAAAATAAAATCAAACTGGTTTGAAAAATTTTAAACCAAAAAAAATTTGAATCACAACATATACATTGCAGACTTATGTTTTGTATTCCCTTACCTGTGAATGCACACCGGACGTACTAAGAGAACTCTTGGGTGTAGCCGAGTTTGGTGGCGACCCAATAGAATCACTTCGAGGAGGACTCGACTTTGAATACGTCCGTTCTGATAGCGACGCAGGATGCCTCTCCACCCAAGGTGATGGTGATGTCACACTACTCTTTTCCGAGTGCTGCCGAAGCTTTGGACTTTGCCCTGGGAATTGAACCTGCTCAAGCCAAGCTGTCTTCTCATGCGCATGATTGGTTGATAACTTCATGACATCTCCGCTGACTGTAAGGTCAATACAAAAAATGATATTTATTTTTAATAAATAGTTCATTAGTACAAGCACCATTTTTAATTTAATAAAGTTTTCACCGCCAATCAAATTGGCTGATTTTATGCGCGAAAATGCGTGGTCTACATCAGCAAACTTTTATTAACAAGCACACGCTAGGATTTGAGCAACTCTGGTTGTTTCTCACAAAAACTATATTATAAATAATAAATAAGAGTTTTGCTTGCCTCTTATCTCGAATGCATTCAAAATTCCTTCTGAATCTTCCAGCGAATGTATTGTCAAGCCTGTAAGGTCATACTTTTTCTGAAAAGAGATAAAAAAACACTTGCTATGAATAACAGATACTATATCATTACTGAAGGTAAGTTAACTACAGTCAAGTTTTTAATTCTCAAGAGTTACCAGATCAACATATAAATTCCCTTTGCAATATCAATACATTGTTAAGCAGACAGGTGATGAGAATAAAGTAAAATTGTTTAACTGACGTGATGTTCAAAGGGTGTCTCGAAAACTAAGACCTAAGACCTAAGACCTAAGACCTCGAAAACTAAGACCTCGAAAACTAAGACCCCTCGAAAACTAAGACCCCTCGAAAACTAAGACCTCGAAAACTAAGACCCCCCCAAAAAAGAAAAGAAAACGAATTTACAACTTCCCAGGTCTTAGTTTTCGAGAACTCGAAAACTAAGACCTCGAAAACTAAGACCCCTCGAAAACTAAGACCTCGAAGAAAAAAAACGAAAACGAATTTACGACGTTTGTTTTGAGCAATTTTTTTGGACGAGTTTGGTGTGGATATCGCTCGCCTAGGGTTGCGTTACTCAATATGAATAATGACTCAATAATGACATGCCCGACCCGAACATACCCGACGTCTTGTCCAATGCAAGTTTCGTTGAAAGCCTACAAATCCATGAGCCTTAAATTCATTTCAATAGTGTAAAGTCATGCAGAAACAAGCGCGAGTTTTTATGCCAAAATTGTAGGCCAGACTATTGGGGAAAGACGGTTTTCATTTGTACGGAAATCATTTCGTGCGCGGTCGATACATCCACTAGTATCGCAAAATTCGGACCGCTCAGGGAAGCAATATAAGAATGCTCCTTCTCCTTTTCATCTGGGATCAGTTCAGCCGGTCGCCTTTGGCTGGCCAATCCATGATTATCCGGCGTCGTCATCGCCGGTTTCAACATTGCATAATCACTCCTTCCACAATGCATTACGATTCTCACGTACGATAAAATACAGAATTAATTATATGCCAAATGTAAAATTTATTCAGTTAAAGCTTGAAAACCCTAAGACATAACTAATTTCAACTAATTTCAGTTAAAAGGGAGAAAACCCTTATCTTGAAAGATATAACAGTGAAACATTAACAAAACGGTTGTCTCCATAATTTATAGATACCATAGATTTATAGCCGATTTATAGATACCATAATCCAACGAAATTAGATAAGAAATCGGTAAAAATAATTGTCTACCGTCTAAACCCGCAACATCAAAACATTAAGCATAATGATATCTCTATTACTTCAAATAATGTTCAAGTCACAACATCCCCATAGCGTTGACGTGTGTTTCTAACTGAAACAATAACAGGCTTTGTATGGGGCTTCAGAGTCCATGATTTCCAAGAAAAAAACCGGATTAAACTCCTGGCAATTAACATGCGACCAGGCGTTCTTTAGTGTCCTCGAGGAAAAGTCATTGCGATTAAAGTGTTTCGGCAAGTCTTGTATTTCAAGAACTGTAACGAAATCTTAGGACAAAGTTAATTAATTATACATCAAAAAGGGTGTTAAACTAATTTATCTGATATGTGTACTTTTTTGATACATGTTCTTCAAGCATTGCTATGAAGACTAGATTAATATTCGATCCAGGGAAACGTTTGCAGCACCCCCGTGACTTATAAAACAGTAACCTTAAAGAGTCCTTAGCTCTTTGCCTAAACTAACGAATAAACAAGAAAAACCGCGAAAAAAACAGTAACCCTTTAACTCCAGAAACAAGTGCATTTTCGTACAACAGTATATCCTGGAATTCAAGGTCTATCGAACATTAGGCCGTACCAATGTGGCAGTCCACAATGCTTACAGATTCTCGAGCCATTACTCCTTATCTTCTGACAGGCGTATTTCTCTGATAGCTTTGGTCAGTGAACGCGAAATCAACATTTTTTGCGCCCATTGATCGGTTTTCAATCGAGTGTTGTAAAACCAAAACCGAAGTAATTATAGAGCGGTTTTAAATTGAGTGTAATAGAGCGATTTTCAATTGAGTATCGAAAGTAATCCGAAATTCAGTGGTTTTGCTTTACTACGTTCTGTGATTGGTTTAAAAAACTCGCGCCACCTACTCAACCAATCAGATGCTAAACCAAAACCAATCATGGTGTTGGTTTTGGTTTTGGTTTTATGACACTCAAATGAAAATCGCTCTAAAAACAAAACCAAAGTAATCACTTTGGCCAATCACAATAGACGAAAACAACACAAAGAACCAATCAGAACTCGAAGCAAATACATGTAACCGACGTCAACCGCGGGAAAACGCGTGCGACCAAGTTATGATTGGTTTTAGTTTGGCAACTGATTGGTTAAGAAAGTAGCGCGAGTTTTTCGAACCAATCAGAGAGCGTAGTAAAGCAAAACCAAAGCAAACTCATGTTTACTTTCTACACTCAATCAATTTCTAACATTATTAGTCAGAAGTAGAAACAAATGCATGGAAAAGCGAGCAAGCAGGTAAAGATTGATTTTGTTTTTATTGTGAAAGTCGCGCGACACCAAACTCGTCCAAAAAAATTGCTCAAAACAAACGTCATAAATTCGTTTTCTTTTCTTTTTTTCGGGGGGTCTTAGTTTTCGAGTTCTCGAAAACTAAGACCTGGGAAGTTGTAAATTAGTTTTCTTTTCTTTTTTGGGGGGGTCTTAGTTTTCGAGGTCTTAGTTTTCGAGGGGTCTTAGTTTTCGAGGGGTCTTAGTTTTCGAGGTCTTAGTTTTCGAGGGGTCTTAGTTTTCGAGGTCTTAGTTTTCGAGGTCTTAGGTCTTAGGTCTTAGGTCTTAGTTTTCGAGACACCCGATGTTCAAAGCAAAAATTGTCTGTTAAAAAGTTAATGTTGGGCATTTTCGGATGCATCATTTGTTTGGACATTTAAATTTTCAAACACTCAGTTTTGTCCAAAATTTGAACATCCAAAAATGTTTGAAGTTAAGTAGTAAAGATCTATGTTAAATTGATTAAACACTTTTTAATAAAATAAAGCTCATGTACATGTAACACCTGTAAGACAATTTACAAAGTTCAATTTACATACATAATAATAAAATCACCTGAATATATCATTACCATAAGCTAAAAAAATACTGATGATATCATACTATTAGCTATATAAAATGTATAAAGGAATAGGAAACCCAAAATTCACCTCAAATCTATATCCACAGGCATTTTCATTAACTGAGAGGATAATCATACAGTTTGCAAACAGCAGAAAGGATCTTTCTCGGACCTCCTGCATAGAAAATTAATATACAAAATATGTGAGGTCTTGTTGTTGATATTGTAAGATAAGTATTGTTGTTACTGATACAAGAATTCACTAGTCTAGCAACAAGCTGCTAAGCTGAAGGATTAAAGAAAACAGTCAGGAATAGCATGCTAACATCAAGTGACCTGATTGTTTGACCTTTTGAAAATAACAGATTAAGTTCCTAGGCTGTCTACCTTATTATAGGGAATTAACGCTCCATGAAATTATTCGTGAATTTAAAAAATTTGCGTTAATTTAAGTTGCATTAATTTCCACAACCTTAATTTTCATTATTATAACCCCAAATTCTGGAACCTGTACAGACATATTTGATATTTAGGATACAATAGCTTTCTCTTTTCTGCACACCATATTTCAATCTTTTACCATAAAAAGCCTAAAAAAGTAACAAAACAATATTTCCAGTTCACCCTCGCTTTTAGAAGAGTAGTTCCGACATTTCAAAATATATTTGTTTCTTTGTGTTAATCGCGTTAATTTCCTTCATTTTGAAATTTTACCTCCTCTGTTAATTTTGTTTATTTGGAAGTAATTTTCCCTCCAATTCGCATTAATTTAAGTCGCTTTAATTTCAAATACCTTATTTAACACAAGCGTTAATTTCCTATAACAAGGTATCTTTCTTAGCTTGTAAGGTGCAAATCTAATGATAATTTATTAACACAACAGAGGTCAAATAAATCACCTGATACTTTTTCAACTTTACATTAATTTTGCCATGTGAAACCGTCAAACAGATTCAGTCATCAAGATCGTTGATATTGGGTCAACAAGGACACACAAAGAAAATATGAAAGCTTAATCTTGAAAATGTGTGTTGAAACAACATCTGGAGAATGACAAGAGAAGGAAACACTGCAACCCTGGTGAGAAGTTATCTTGCAAACAACTCTAGTATAACAGTTTTGAGTTTATGTCAGGGTTGATTATAAATTATTTCAAGTCAATTGAATTGTGCCTGGAGCAGTCATTAATAAAAATAATTAATTACACAAATAATATTTCACGCCAGTTTTGTCAAAATTATTTACAATTTTATTACAGAATTAATTAAAAATAATTACCTAAATGTATTGTAAACGTTTAGAAGCATAACTTGAAGGTTCAAGGTTGAAGCAGAATAATATTGAGTACTGGCTTAAAATCGTAAACAAATATTAATTAATTCAATTTTCTAAGCCAAAAATAATTAATACTTGTCTAAAAATAGATCATGAATACTTGTGGATAAATCAGAGAGTTGTTGAATGGGGTTAATTTAGACTAATGACATAATTCAAAACATTACCTCATTTTCTCCATGTATAAGGAACTGTGACATCAAAAGAACATCTCCATGTTTACTGATGTCCTGAAAAAAAAATTCAATAAAATGTCTTGACTTTTTAATACTGTATAAATTTCTTGAAAATTCGCAGCTCTTTCGATAAACACTGTATCAAATAAATAATTATTACCAAGAGAGGTTCAAAGCTACACATACAGTACAATGTAGTTTGATGTGGAGTTGAGTCAGCGTTGGTGAGCGAGCCATTATATTGACAGAGGCCAACATGTTCAGACTGTTAGCTACAACTACATGTAGGCTTCAGTTCACAGTATTAGCGATAAAATAATAAATATTCTACAATAATTGAATTTTTTGGTAACTTGAACTTTAGGCTGTTTTTCTTGGATTTGCTTCACTCTTGACTAGTACTAATGCAACTCAAACTTTTCAATAACTCTGACTACCTAAATTCTTGATCCCTAATTCAAACTCAGCACATAGGGCTCCATATTTTAATGAGTGCTCAGTAATGTCAGAAAACGGCATTCTAAGCAATTTTAATACAGCAATTTTAAATTCTAAGTTTCAATTTCTGACATCTTGTAGCTCCTGGGCTGTGTGGAGAACTACATTGCAATTTCAGAGCTCAAGATTTGGCGACTCTTGAAGTGTAGATATCAGAAAAACACTCAATATTATTCAACTGCTATTTTGAGATCACCTAATTATATAATTAGGCTTTTAGCATAACTCATGTTTACTTGACATGTAAATGAAGCAAGCACTTGTTATGAATATTTGAATCATGGAAAGGAATATTTTGTAAAATTCTCAATCAATTCAAGACTATTTCATATGCTATGAATTCATTGTGCCAATAAAGCATTCTTTACAGGCTAACAATGTTAAAGGACCCACAACATTAATATTACGTATATACTGTATGCTGGAATTCATAAAGGAGATTGTTTTCATTCATGTTCACTCAAATCCCTTTACACAAAATCATGAAATCAGAGAATTTAATAATATAAAGGGTGATTCTTCATATATTACATGAAGTGTTTACCTTTATCTAGAGCTACAACAGATGTATATCTTGAGAACCCTGTGTTTTATGCATGTAATTGTTCAAAATGGTGATAAAACTTCAATCATTCTTTTGTCAGTAACTGGACTGAAATCTCAGTATTAACCCTTTCACTCCCAAGAGTGCTAAGTTCAAAACTGATGAGGAAATTGCATTTTGCAACATTGTCAAAAACAAATGGTACCACATAAAAGCACTGCTCAATAGCTTTCATTTGAATGGTCACACACTAGGGTTTCATCCACAGACGTAAAAGGTACAACAACATTTATTGAATGAAGGTTTGACTCTGGAAGTGAAAAGGTTAAACAATTCAGTATTGTGTTACCTCTTCCTCCCATCCTTCTATCGTTCCTGTCAGCATTTCTAACTCTGTTTCTTTCGTTTTCTCGCCTCATGGCAGCTAGTCTGAAATCGGAAGAAATTACACATCTTGAGACCACAGCTGTGGGGCACTAGTCGCAATATCAACATTGTCTAGTTGTCTTTCCCTGCATGAAACATATCAAGTATAGTCATAAACAAACATTAAATGTACATCATGAATGCTATAAACAATACTCTATGATGCAAGCTAGAATGCTTTGAAAATTGAGACAGCATGATGTCAATATTGGTATTAACAACTTAAAGTGATAATACCATTAATTATCACATAACGGGTCATGCAATCACAATACAATGGATGTCGTCACACAGTACAACAAACAGTAAGTTTCAGGTGCATTTACAAAACTGAGTTAACCAAAATTAAGTTTAACTAGTATGTTATACTTACAGTTAAATTCTGAAACACGGCTATCGCCTTCTTGGTGTCCAATTCATCTACATGCCCTTCCTGTAATGGGGAAAAAAACAACAATGGAAGTCACAGCTTAAGCCAGGTTTTGAAAGATGATGAACATTAAATATTTTCAGCAAAAATTCTTGGGGAGATTTTACAACATATTGTATTATTCTAAGTGATTATTGTGAAATAGGATTTACCATTAATTTATTTTACAATTCTGATCACAATACAACAGAAATATAACAAAAAAATGCAATTTTGTGCTTGCTGTAGCTTTGATAGTTTCTAAAAAAACTACATGTACATGTACTTGAAACAGGCAAAAACTAAACAACCCAAACAGGAAAAGGAAAATGAAAGCTAAAAGTTGACAAATACAACGTAAGACAACACCTTTGATGCTGTCAAATGAATTATATGAACCAGACTTCAACTGCTATTGACATCAGCACTGCTTAATAAATGTGACCATTACCTGCTTTCCTTTTAACTAATTTCATGACACACAGGGTCTATGATTGTCGCAATTATTGTACAAACTGTACCTCAAGATGTCGCTCCAATTCTTTCATGTGATTTGGATACTTGCCAAGATGTCTGAATGGCTGATATAGAAAGAAACAATAATCATTTCAATTTAATTTAATGCAGAAAGTGTGAAATAGCCAGTAATTAATATTAATCAACACAATATTAACAAACTACAAATTGCATCATGTCAAGTTTGTAAATAATACTTTTTAGTTACCATGAAATTATTTAATATGTTTCCTGCTGATTCCTACATAAGGAGCTTGTTTTAAACTAGTAAATAACTATTTATTCCCTAGTTATGCCTTGGAATGTTAATCCATAAAGTGGTATTTTGGTTTTAACCGTCTGATAAAAATTCTGCAGATGGTCTTTGAGGTTAAAATAACATCAGTTTAAGGTTTATGGTGATTCACAATATTTAATAGAACACTGCACACAAATACATAAAATAATTAAAACAACTTTTAAAAACACTCGCATATAAATTTAAATCGAAAATGGTTCTACTAGAAACATTGGATTTTTAAACTGTGTTAAAAATTGACAATAATTTATTGTGGCCACAGTTGTGATATGTATATAGTAGAATATCTCTAAAAATCAAATATCTATTAACACTTATAACAGTGTGCAGAATTATTATTCTCAGATAAAAAGTGAAAAATAATTATTCATTCACAGAACTGTAAATTAAAACATTCTGATGATGATATTTTTCTGAAGACAAATTGATGGTAACAGACATCGACCTAGCACCATGCTAGATCGAAAACAATTGTGTTTAGCCTCCTTCCTTTAGATTTGAAAGAAACTCCATGTATAATTATGTTGTGGTTCAAATTTTTTTGGTTAAAACTTTTTCAAACCAGTTTGATTTTTATTTTCCTTTGTCTAATATTCATTACCATAATCTGAAACAAAGGAAAATAAAAATCAAACTGGTTTGAAAATTTTAAACCAAAAATAAATTTAAACCACAACATATACGCAATACGCAGAACTTTGGCACAAATTGAACTCAGGAATTTTGCAAATAAACTTGTTTATCAGTCACACACAACCACAACCAAATTTCAAAAAAATAAATTGACAAAAAACCTGTTACTTGCATCAAAAACGCATTATTTCATTTAGGCATTATACTGCAGTGTACATGAAAAGAAATAATTTTCCTAAATTTTAGCTCTATGCTGTTTTTAAAAGGAAGTGAAAAGTAAATTATTTTTAGAGTATTACAAAACTTAGCACATTTTTATTCACAATGTTGGTGTACCATTGTGGTACACCAATACAGTCATGTGCCAGCCTTAGAAAAACATAGTTTATACAAAAGAAGGAACGCAGATTTTGCAATTTACCAACTAATTATTATAAATTGGGTTATTCCAGAAAAAATCCACACACCCCCGACGGATGGCAAGATTTTTTGATGGAACCTGTATGAAGGTAACTTAACATATATATGAGGTAAGAACTGTGTAGTTTGAAAGGCTACTACATTTTTCAAACGCTAAGTAGTTCTTCAAAGTCATCGAAACAAATCAAGGTTATTGTTGAAAATGACCCCCAAAGAAGGATTTTTAGGTTCAGACCGCCCCTCCCGCCGGATTTCCAGAGCCCTCAACCCCCCCCCCCCCCCCCCCACCTCCCACTCCCACGAGAATTTCCAGCATGCCATCGTGATCCGTCGGGACATGTGGATTTTTTCTGGAATAACCCATTATAAGTTGCCTCTTTAGAATACTTTAGATACCGCTGTTAAATTTTCATTATTATATAATTATTATTATTAACTATCTGAAGATTTTAATGAAAAAATATAAATTATATAATATTACCGGTAATGGCACAAAAATACTGTTGTTGTTGTTTTGTGATTTTAAGTCTTTTTTAAAAATTGTACAATAAACTTATTACAACTTACATTGCTGAGGCTTGTTGTGAGTGTTAATATTCCAGGGGCTGGCGCTCCTTTACTTTCAATAAATGTTGACAACTCGTCACTAGAAAACAATAATCAAGACAAATCCATCAGCAATCTCACTAACAGTACATTCGCTGCTTCACCTACATGTAACCTAAACCATTGGGTTCATACTCTTTCTCAGCAACAGTTTGCCAGGACTTCTGTTCCAGACTCCAAATGCCAGGTTATTTGTTCTTTGACACATCTTTTTCCCATTTTACAAGAATTTCCTTCACCCGATTTTATACCTGCCAACTCACACGCATTATGCGTGTGTGCGTGTGTCACACGCCTGCGGATCGCAAATATCGATCACACGCATACAGGACAATTTCACACGCCTGACTCACAATTCCGGACGAATTGTTCTTAACCATTAAGTCGTGAAAAATTGGATTCAATTTCCACCCCAACTAGTCCAATGAACGGCACTAAATGTCGCATTTGAGTCCTAAATATAAACAAGCAAGATCGCACCGAGATTTTGAGCAGTCGCACCGCGACATTCGGCAGCCTTCGGAAATCATCGGAACATCTTCGGGAATCTTCGGCAATGTTCGGAAGTTGTCGGAACATCTTCGGCAATGTTCGCAAGTCGTCGGAAATGTTTCTGAAATTCGGGTAATATGGATACGAAAATCACACGCATTCGACTTAGGAAAAGTTGGCAGGTATACGATTTAGTTTATTTTTTAACGTTCTTTATTCATCTCATTGAATTTACAGATTTCCAGGACTTTCAGGACTGCCAAAAACATAAAATATTATTAACCCTTACACAGCCCTCTCAATTTGTTTTGTAGTAGTAGGCAGCAAGCCCTAGCCCCCCAGGGGGGTCCGGGAGCATGCCCCTCCTCCCCCTGAAAAGTTTTTGAAAATAGCAGCTTCAAATGGTTGCATCTGGTGCATTTTGGAGGTAAACTCAGCCCTTTGTAGCTTGTATTGGTTCACCTATTTATGACTGGTAATAAAGAAAAAAAAACCCTCATCAAATGTTATAATGTATGAATGTTTTAGTCGAAACCGTTCAAAAACTTTAAGAAATAGACAAGCAAACCTATAGGTTTCTTCCTGATGCAGCTCCTTTTGCAATTTCCGAAATAATTTGGAAATTTTTGCGGTAGATTCAATGCCACAAGGTCGCTTGAACGCCATCTTGTTTGTAACGTTCTAGGCGTTCCTATCCTAGGCACCAGATCCCCCGCTGTCTACATTCATTCGTGAATTTCTGGGACAGTTTCGCTACAGAAAGTCAACGTAACATTATTTTTTCGTTTTAATTTGCTGTAGTTCACCTCGTATTCGTTATTAATGAAGTCCACTGTGAAGTAAGCGGCAGATTTTCAATAGTAGGCGGCAAAATCGCCGGCTGCCGGCACATTTTGAGAGGGCTGCTTACCTATATTTTGTTAACACTTCGACTGCTCTTGGGTGGTTCGCACAGTACATCATGTATATCTCCTTCATCTGTCATTGCAAATCAGAGGAATTAATAAACAATCAACCCTTTAATTTATTTCTATAATTTAATTATAATTTAATTTAATAATTTTCTATAATTAAATTAAATTATTAGTGCTATAAATACATGGGATGTAGCACTGCTGATCAATAAAGCCTGGTTCACATGTGCGACACAAATGCAAGCGATGTTCACACGTAACGCGAATGCAAATGCAAGCGATCTCGTACATGATGCGCATAGCTTCTCGTCACGCTTCGCTTGCTTGTGTTTGCGATGTTCACACGTGAAGCAAGCGCAAATGCAAGCACAAATGCAAGTGCAAGAAAAAAGGAAAATGTTCCTTTTTCTTGCACTTGCATTTGCGTTTCCGATGTTCACACGTTCCATCGCTTGCATTTGCACTTGCATTTGCGCTTGCATTTGTGTCGCACATGCAGGCCCGTAGGGGGGGAGGGGGTGCGATTGGTCGTGGAGGTCCACCGACGGTTCAAAAGGAAAGTGAAATAGTAGTGCTTGTGCTCTAATTCGATAACTGGACAGGTGTAGTTTGAAAATGAAGTCTGAATCAAAACAATCGCAGCTTTGAGCGTGTTTACATATCGTCTTCATCGACAAAGACAACATCAAGCGAGTCATTTTCTTCATCTAATTATATAAATATTCACTCCTTTGGCCTAAAAAGTGTCTTTAATCGAAGGTCTGCAATATGTATTTTTAGTATTCTTTCATCGATATTTTCTTTAACTGAACCGTTCCCGAAATATTCATGTTTTTACGTTCGCTTTTGGCTGCCTGGTTTCATATCAGACTGCCTTCAAAACGCACGAAATGCAGTCTCAGACAACCTAATCTTTCAAAATTTCCCGGACCCCCCTGGTAGCTGGCGCTCGTACGATCCCAACTTTTTATCTCTAACGCACCCCCCCCTTTCAAAATCCTGTCTACGGGCCTGCACATGCGAACCAGGCTTAACAATCAACAAGTTACCAAGATGTACGCACCTGAGGAGCAATCTGTAAATAACTGGCACCCATTCTTTGTTGAGGTAAAGGAAGACTGTGGTAAAGAAAATTAATTAATTATGTATTAAGTAAATTAAAAAACACAGATAATTAAAATTAATGTAATTAATAATTAAATTTATTTTATTCAAAACTGAGGAAAAAATCTTTAATTTCATTTTGCAAAATTGTCAAAAACAAACAGTACCACATGAAAGTACTGCTCAATAGCTTTCATTTGAATGGTCACACAGTAGGGTTTCATCCACAGAATCAAAAGTTACAACCACATTTATTGACTCAAGGTTTGACTCTGGGAGTGAAAGGGTTACATCATCCGGATGAGAGTAGTCTTGAAAAGGACTGGTGTTGATGACAGACATTTTTTTTATGATCTGATACTTAGTTTCCTCTCAACAGGTCAATTGCATTAGATCCCCAGTACAGTCGGGGTAACAAGTGCCATTTTTGGCAAAATTAATCTGAAGTCATTGAAACAACACTCAAAGAGTTTCCAATTGTTATTATCCAATCAAGAGACAGCGCAAGCACTCACAAGTACTCCAAAAATTGTCACACCAGTATGGCGCAATGAAGATTTTTTTTGAAGAAGAAGAAGAAGAAGATACCCATTGTACTGTACATCATGTTAAGCAACTTTGGGATGAAAATCACAGGCTCAGTCCAGTCTCAGAGACAGGATTTCGCTTTCAACTGGTACTTGCTAATGATGATGATGACGACATGTTGATGATGTTGATGATGATGATGATGATGAAAACAAATTCTAATAATAGAACTATGATTTCACTTACTGTGCACATTCATCCATGACGTTGAAAAACATCTGCTGAAACTGAACAATCTCCTCAAAGTTTCCAGCAAGGACGTTCGTGTCTTTAACCGGTAATCTGTGATACATGACACACACAAAAAATTGGTGATCACCTGTTTGAATGTAAGTAACTATATAACTGTAGATTGGAATGAAAAGACAATAATTGGAACTTTCATGTCTTTTGCCAGTAATCTGATATGAATACTTACATATTTGATTTTTGTAAGGGTTTTAAATAATTCTGTAGTAGAGCCTGTGAAATAAAAAAAAGAAGTATTATAAGTCCGAAGCTCAGAATAAAATATTTTTAAATTTTCCTTACTGATAGGCATACAATTTCTTTAAATGTTTCTTCTAGGTAGTTAACTAAATTATTTTACATGCCAGTGGAAGTTTGAGTCAAATGAAGTTGTTAGACGTGTACTTGACATACACTTTTTTGACGAATGAAAATTATTGTGCAGTTTGTAACTGAGGACTTACTTGTAGTTCACTAACATGGGCTCTTTCTGTATCCAATATATTTTGAACCACCTGAAGTATAAACATAACAAAAATAAGTAAGACAATAACAAATACATATTGATCTTGAACAGTCAATGGTTAATTTAGCAGAAAAAAGTGAAGTCAAAACAAGACAAATAAATATTAACACCCCCACCCAAAAAAGTTGGGTGGGGGTGTGCCGCTGGGCTATAAAAACCCTTACCCTGTACCAGAGCACAAAACGCTAATTTTGCGACCCTGTTCCAGACTAAATGTTGAAAAAAGAAGCTAGAAACTACTAAACAAGTGGATGAGGAATGAATCAATGGATTACGGACGGACGGACGGACGGACCAAAAAAGAAAGAATGAACAAAGGAACAAATGAAAAACAAAATGAAAGAATGAAACTGAAATTCTGCTTCAGAGCCTCTAGGGGCTGGGCGGGGCTGGGCGGGCGCATCAGCACTCATGCTTATCTCCAGTTTCTGCAGCATGAAGTGGCTAATGAGAAGATTGAGAAATGATGAACGGAAAATTTCCGTGTGCTTTGTGGCACTTGTATTTATAAACAAAAAGATAATAAAAGTTCTTGCATGCGAGTGTTCAGTGCCATAAAAATGTGATAAGTTCAAACGTTTCGGGCTTTGCCCTTCATTAGTGGAAAGTCAGTTCATGTTTGTAATAAGAAGATTGCTTCTCCCACTAGATGGGAAGATACAGTGTATTCCCTCACATTAATATTGATGTCAAACAAAACTACAAGTATTACAACTAAACTAGCCACCCCAGATTCATCAAAACAACTCCACAGCAACAAACTGTCAATCTCACCAGGTTATGGTAGACCCTTGCGCTTTCTCTTTTGCTTGATGATAATGACGACGGTGTGACTGGTGTGAGTGGTGTTGTGGGTTCAGGACCTAAGCACAAACGAAAATATTGTTCAGTACTTTGTATTTATGCACTACATAAAATAAGCATCAGTAGGTCGCATTTATAAGGCAAAGCAAAGAACACAGAGTACTCACTGGCTGATACTTCTTTGACATAGTTGCTAGGAAACCAGCCAACTTTGCCATTCAAGGTTCCTTCCCACCATCCTCCATCCACTGACTACGGAGAGACAAAATGTAACAACCACATGGCTACTTATGGATAATACTGGAAACTCCTGAAAATTGGTCCCCCTCACCCCACCACAAAAAACCCCACTGCCTCCCCCCCCCCCCCCCCCCCGTTCCCTAGTATTGGTGGAGTGGTTAGGATGCTGGACATGTAATCAGGAGCTTTGATATACATGTAATATACCAGACATTTTAGTAATAATTATTATAATAGACAAAATTAATGTCTGATGCATAACTAACCTTGGTGACTTCTAGAATTTCTCCTCTCTCGAAACAAAGCTGAAAATAACACAAAACAGGACAATGTTACTCCTAGAGTCAATTAAGGGCCTGTTTACATGGAGGGAGGGTGACCCTCCTAGAAGGGGCACCCTCTTAGAGGGGTTACCCTTCTCTATTGTATTTCCCAGTTTCATTTACATGAGAGGTAGGGTCACCCTAGGAGGAGGGTCACCCTATCTGCTTGCTAGGGTAACCCTCCTAGCAGGGTCAACTTTTTGTTAGTTTAAGCCATGTAAAAGTTCGAGGTAGGGTCACCCTCAAGTTTAGGGTCAAGTTTAGCGGCATCAGGTTACTGTCACATTACCACCAAATTAAACGGCTTTACTTGGTGAGCCACTGGGGATAACCCTTTGCATGTAAAGGGGGGCTATATTTTGACCCTCTAAGAGGGTGCCCCTTCCAGGAGGGTCACCCTCCCTCCATGTAAACAGGCCCTAAATGTACAGTCAAGACTGAGTCTGGATGAAACCCTAGTGTGTGACCATTCAAATGAAAGCTATTGAGCAGTACTTTCATGAGGTACTGTTGGTTTTTGTGTTTACAAAATTAACTTTGACCTTTCTTTAGTTTTGAACTTGAGCACAGCTCTCGGGAGTAATAGACATTTTTAAATATATGAGAAGAAATGTGTAACACTCATACCTCATCTTCATCTCGCCCGTTGAATGGGAAAGCTGCTTTAACAAGGTGGATACCACCTCCATAAT
This sequence comes from Desmophyllum pertusum, assembly GCA_029204205.1. Lineage (NCBI taxonomy): Eukaryota > Metazoa > Cnidaria > Anthozoa > Scleractinia > Caryophylliidae > Desmophyllum > Desmophyllum pertusum. Next base: position 576,716 of record MU827809.1, read on the forward strand.
CTGTCATTTCCTGCATGCATCAAATAACAATAAAAATATTATTACTAATTGAAGGGTCAAGTGGAAAACTATGCTAAGTGAGCAAAGCGCGTTTGCTCACTTAGCATAGTTTTCCACTTGGCCCTTCAATTATAATAAAGTGCCAATATAACATGAATTCTGATTGGTTTAAACAGCATGCGCACACGTCATTTATGAGAGTACAAAGCACGGAGCCATCCGCCGAGTTTGTTTTAAAATAAAGCCAAATTTGTGAGGAAAATCATAGATTTTTATCATAAAACAAATAAAAAAGCCTCAACTGTGCTTTATTTGTTAAATATCAATTTTGTGATATCCAGAATATTAATCAAGGTTGTGATTGGTAGATTTTGATCCATTTTGTTACAAGTTTCTTTTTTTAAGGTCCATTGACCGGCAGTGAAAAGTGCAATCACTAGACAGGTACTGGTTTTAAACTTCAGACTTTGTAAACCTCCTGTTATTAAAAAGCTCTCAAAATTTATGTTTGACGGCAAGCGCGACGAAGCAAACTGCACTTCCACACGACGCTGGAACACAAAACACGTGAAGCCCCTGAAAAACCCTGTATATGCGAATCCGTGCGCGTGGCCACCGGGGAGAGCTGCTGACCACCATTGACTCAAGACTCATCCTCTTCACCCCTAGAGAAGCATAAAGGGCGCATTGCAATTGGCTCGATTTTAACTTAGACTAAATTCCATGTAGCCACATGCAACTACAGTCGAACCTCCGCTAACGGACACCTCCCATAGGCAAACACCTCTCATAAGCGGACACTTGAGTCATTATTATATGTACCCAGCTATATACAAACACTACATTTTTAACTTCCCATAAAGCAGACGCCTCTCTTAAGTGGACACTTTTTCTGGCCTCAAAGGCAGTGGCCGCTTACGGGAGGCTCGACTGTACTCTAGCTTATACTTTGTTTACTTACAAGATGTCTTGTGTCGTCAGCAACTTCTTGTTCTGACTCAGGCTGCGTTGTATCTTTCGCTGTTACTTCATGGTGTTGAGTAAATTGCTTTCCCAATCCACATCCTGGATACAATATAGCGCAAATATATTAATGTTCAAAATGTGCTTTACAGAGATTGGTCATAAACATTATAAGGTACATCTGGCAGCTGTTATCTTGTCGAGGGAACAAGTGTCGGTTTTGGTAAAACTTTGTTGAAGCATTCAAAAAATTTCCAAATATTTTTATCCAATCAGAAACTAGCGCGAGCACGCACAAGTTTTTTATCTCATAATTTTTACCCATCTAACCCATGTGAAATGTTTACAGTCAGACCACTAACACCAGGGACTGGCGACCAGATTCAGGTTGGGTATAAAATATGGTAGAATCTGATGTTTTGCGCCTTTCACCTTACAATATCAATGAGCTGTGAAGCTGACAGATTATTAGAATAAAGAAAATCATCAATTAGACGTTCATGTCTTGATGTACCACCGAATACTCAGAACTAACATTTTAATAATCAAATGCAAGGAAATAAATGAGAAGAATTAATATTTTCAACACAGGACGGAGAGGGGTGTCGATCTATAATTATCTACCAATAAGAAACTAGAAGATTAACTTAGTACTACAGAAATATATAGGGGGGGGGGGGGGGGGGGGAAGACGCAAGCAGTTCAATTCAACTCAAGATATTTGGTTCCTTTGTTCACAACAAAAGCCACATTTTATAGAGCTAACCAAAATCTTTAAAATTATTTTGTGCTAAACCCTTACATGTATGTACAGAACTCCAAAAAGATTTTCGACTTATGAAATGTACCAAGCAAGCAAGGATATTATTGAAAGAGTCTTCTGTGATAAATATAGTTTTAAAATCACTTACGAAGTCCTGACTTGATTTTCCGTAACATAGATGTTTTTCTCCTCTTGGAGGAAACCACAACAGTTGTCAATTTTGAGTTATGACTGGCATGATCGGCGGAAAGCATTAGGACAACTCTGCGACTCCTATAAGCTTAATATCGAAAATGAAGTATTATCTTGAACTTGAAGAGCTTTCGATACGTTCAGCTTAAGCTTTGCGCTGAAGTTGAATTTCGTTTCGTAGCTTTAATATATGTGAAATTCAAACCTTTACAGTGTTGGAAAACAATGGGTCATAACCAAATACGGCGTTCTCTTTATATTTCATGACACTTCCTCGTTGAGAGTTCATCAAGCATTAGCTTTCACGAAAGAGAAACAATGTTTAACAACGTGATTGCATTGTGATTTAGTGGGCAATTATTATTAAGCCCTTCTCATGACGGAATTTAGAAACAAACCAACTTGGAGATTGATAAAATAAATTGACGATCGATCGCGAACAACACTCTTTCTTCCTGTTCCAAGATCGTGATAAGCCAATTGTTGTCACGAGTTGAATGGACAAAAACTCGGTTGTAAATATAATTACGTATAAATATTAGCAATCTTGCTTCGATTCAACGTTACAAGTGTAGAATAAGGGAAGGCAGTCATGCTATAATAAACAACAAGTATTTTAGGTAGTAAAAACAAGCCTGAGCACAAATTATTTGCCTACCTTCTTGAAGAGCTAACTAATTCGAGAACAGCCACAACAAATCAAATTCAATCCAAAATTTAAAACACACACGAAGCGAACTTTATCGCTCTAGATACCAAAGCATTAAACCGGAACCCGTCTTGACAAACACACTTTGACGATGGCTATTCAGTTTCGACTGAATTTTTACTTTGAGCAAAATTTCGATGTCACGATCTCGGGCTTTGTTCGATGTCGCGCGGACACATGACAATCAATCAATGAACTTGACATACATTTTTCCCGAGTAGCGAAAGCCCATTTTTCTAAAGCTCGATTTACAATACAAAATCACTTACCAGTAGCTACATTTTCTAGGCAGTCCAGAGTTTGCAGCACACGGGCAAAGCCTTCTTCGGAGTCGAGGTCGTTCGCAGAGAAAATCTACACACATAAAAACATGGCGTACGTTATTACGACTTGTTGAGCGTGCTCAGAGATGGGCATGAAATTTTAATGTCGCAACGCCGATGTTTATTTTAAATAATCATAATACACGAAAATTATTCATCTTCGGCATCAAACCTCGTCGTCTTTTAGTTGCAGGTCTTGACAAGCGGTCACAAACGACCTGAAGTTTTCCAAGCGATCTTCCTCTGAAAGCGGCTCTTGGTGAATCTGTAACAGGAGCGACCAGCGGACAGATTTACAAAAAGTGAAATTGACTGGCTAATTTACATGACAAAATACCGAAGCAGATATTATTGCTGCTGATAAACAGTCGTTCTCTCACCTGATTTATTGTACCTGGCTTCAAACGATTCAACAAACGGCAGAGGATCGACCCGTCTTTCAAAATATCCTGCAGAAAGCTGTCAAACTCATGATCAGCCGCTTTTTGCCGCTGTTCCAAAAGACCCAAAGCGACGAACCAGCTTTCGATTTGGCGCGGTTTCAGGCGCATTTTATACAAATTTTGCCGATCAGTGGTTCGAGACCTGCACTGTGGCGAGAACAGCGCTGAACAAAATAAATTCTATCCCACCGAGTGTCAGGGTAGTTCAAATTCCTTGAGCGTAGGGTGGAACGACATACCACGCTAATTCATGCCATTTAAAAACAGGAAATCGACATCATAAATTACGCGCCAAATCTCGAACAACAATGGATTGTTCGACTTTCAAAATTTTACCGCGAAAAGCTACCGCTACCGTCCAATAAACACCATCAACTCACACAGGTTTAATTAAAGCGAAAGAAGATCTTTTCAACGACGGTTTTTATAGTCTTAGAATTTCTATATCATTATTTATAGCAAAGCGGGGATAATCGGAGATTTATATTACGCGCGGGATGTTAATACCACTACTTCCTGTACATGACAAATTGACAAAACCCCTCCCTTTGTTGAATCGGGAGAGCTTCGTCAACTCGGCATGAGTCAGAGCGGTCAGACAGTCATCTAGCAGAATCTAGAGATCCCCAAATTTTTGAACAAATAATAACAAGAAAGTATAGTGTAATTCACTCTGTACGATCGACGCCAGTCTTTGAAATGGGAACAAGGAATCGGACCACCGATGACATTGTTGTTCTTTGTCAGTTCTGTCAGTTACGTAACTCAAGGTTTGATCCGAGAAGAAAGAGAGGAAATGATGACTTATCACATTCAATTATCGATTGATCTTAGCCGCCTTGATAACTAACGAAACTATAAACCAGAATTTCGTTGAGTTACCGATAGCAGCAGATGTGAATGTCACCGGCCGGCAGTGTGTCTCCGAACACACACGCACAGGGCGTGGCCGTTCAATGGCGCGAATGCAAGGAGTTCTCAACAAAGCTAAAATTAGATATCTTCAATATCAAATAAAATGTATCAGATTTCTCAGAATATCTTAGATTGGTAGTTCATTCGGTTTATGGACATATTTGTCCAACCTGGTTAGATTGTTCCCATGGCAATTTCCCAAACATGTTTTGCACAACTCATAACTTATTCACACTTTTAATCCAGTTATGACAGACCCCATGATGGGGAAGACTCGAAGCGGGTTTGGGCTATGAAATTATTGAGGTATATTTTGGGGGCATCCGAATTTCTCCAGGTGTTAAATCACGGCTTCGTTCACATCCCCCTCTTTCTCAGACGCAACAACTTACAATAAACATTTTTGAAACGCAAACTTTCTTCCGAAGATACCCCCTTTTTTGCCCGAAAATTAGCCCAGTCGAGGGGTTTCCGAATCGGGAAACAGCAAAATAATTTGTCACGTCAGTAAGGTGCCAAACTTTGAACAACTGGGCGATGATAACAAAGCAACGAGGCTGTTATGCAATTGTATTACAACAGGATAAGTGAGGCCTTTAGTGGTTGCATAACGTGGTACATTTTTAAATATCTATTGCAGAACAACAACGCCAATCTACTGGGTAAGAATTCTTGCTGGGTCGTCACGCGATCTTTCCTCTCTATATCAACGTCACGCAATATAGTCACGCGATATGTTTCTTGGAAAGATTGCGTGACAAACGTTTACTTAAATTTTTACGACAAGCATCCCCACCCCTTTCACATGGGAGTGCCCCCAGGGATTTACCCCTGGGATTTACACTAACAATTTTAGATTCCCATAACAAGGTGTAAGGCGTGTTTATTTGTACTTCAGATTTCAGTTAACAGCTTCCTAATATAACCAGGAAGGAAGAAAACAACAAATTTTACAAAAAGTTTCCTAAAAAGTTATTAACATGTCTGCTTATACCCTGCTATGGACGACTGCAATTCATTATTTCCAACATAATATTTTAATACTTAACACTTGAGCAAATAAATTTCTTGTCAAATTCGACAAAAACCATTATCTGTCTCTGGCTGTTATTTGGTATAACTACACAAAATATTCTATAACTACATTTTAAAAGATTAATGCCTTGTCTTCTCTGCCTTAACTCCCACTTGTGATAAGCTCTGGGCGTATGACTAAAACTACACAAGGGCAATGAGCCGACAACCTGGAAGGGGAGTGTGGCAATGGCCTAATTAAAGCACTCTGGATTTGAAAGCCTCATTACTCAGCAGAATTTAGTGCGAGGCAGCTTTCACCCCAAAAATTACACTGTATAACATGGTCTACTTGGTTGGACTTTTTTACGTTTTGCAATTTTAGCGGCGATTTATCACGCAAGTGTAAACTACCTGCGATTTCACGGCGATTTTTATGGCGATTTGTATGGCGAGTTGTAGGAGATGTATCGCTTTTTAGTCACAAAATCGCCGATAAATCACATCAAAATTTGAGCAAGTTCGAAACAGCGGCGACAAATCGCAGTCAAATCGCCATGAAATCGCAGCTGGTTTACACGGGCGATTTGGAATCGCGCGATAAATCGCATCAAAAATCGCATGTGTAAACGGGCCTTAAGACAGTTTCATGAAGAGTAGACTTGCCGTCAGCCAATATTGTCTCCTTCGCAACTGTTATTAGCGTTTTTGTCACACAATACTTCCCCTGGCCACAAAGGACACTAAGAACAAGGAGGGTTGTGTGACAATCTAAATAATGGCTGCAAAGGGGACTACTTAGCCAATGGCAACAACAAAATAATAATTATTGGAACCACGGTATCATGATCCTCATGAAATTTCCCTTACAATGCCGTTTCATTTTAAAATACAATGAATGACAAATTACTCCTGAACTCTGGCATGAAATTTCATCGTTAATAATTTGTAATATTTTTTATTTCACTTGTAGCTTTTCACTGAAACCAAGCAATGATGATCATCTAGGCAATATGCAACCTCATCCCCAGGGCCTTCTTCATATTCAAAATGGCAGCGAGAGAAGACCCTGGAAAACGCCAGATCACGTGACCTTAAAAATTTCCAAAAAATTTGGAGATTTTAATTAATTCAAAATGGCAGAAGGCTCGCCATTGGTTGATTTTATGTCAACTTTGCCAGGGTCTTCTCTCTGTCAGCCGTCATCTTGAAAAAATGAGAAGACCCTGGGAACGAGGTTGGGCAATATGAAATGGATAAAATATAAAATTATGAAAAATGTGGTACATCAAGCAAAACTATGGGAATATTTTGTTCAAAATTACTGTGTTTGCAAACAAAGTCTAAAGAATGGCAAGGATATGATTGGTGAGACTTTAGTTTAGAATCAGGGCTGCTGGATAAAACTCATAATTTGTCTTTCATTGTATTATTAGGTTACTAGTCAAAATGAGTTATCAGGAAATAATTATTTCACTTGCTCTTTCTCAAAATTATTTTAAAATTCCCTCATCTACATGCTTGGGAAATTGATCAAATTTTGACAAAAGGCAAGTGAATTTATATTGCCTTGTTTCACTCAGCACCATTTAATTACGGTACCCAATCGCATTACAAATTGCACCATGTAATAACAGGGTTTTTTATTGTGCTTTTGGGAATCTGCTTACTACTTTTGCTTTTATACTTTTATTTTTACTTCATTTTACGTTTACGCTTCCTGCTACTTTCTCTGCCTCCTCCACAGGTTTTTCGCGAGAGCATGAAGCGCGAGGTTGCTTGGAACAAGCGCAAAGCGCGAGAGCGGGCAATGATGGGAAGGAGAAAAATCAGATCAGAGAAAAATCCATCATTCCCCGCGCACCCCATTCTAAATTATCCCCACCGCTCTGTGCGTGCTTGCGAGCGACTGGGGACGAGGCAACTACTTTCTCAGCATGGGATTGATGATGTAGAGGGTCTATGATATGATGAGGATAGCGATGGGGTGTGGGGGGGGGGGGGGTAATGATGGACAGGGATGACTGTGGGGGTGGGGGTGAATAGGGGCCAGAGAGGGGCATCCCATGGGAATTTACATCATTTCTGTATCATAGTTGCATTGTTTACCCCATCAACGTTCAAATAAAATCATTATTTATGGATTAATTTAGCGAGCTTCAATTATCGTAGGGGTATCATAAATTTGCCTAAAGATATGACTTTTTTCTCTCTGGAGATTATAATATCCAAAGTACTTTCGATAATAAAAATGATTCACAGAATACAACACTGACAAACACAATGCAACCTATGATACATATTACGGTAACAACCTAAAGCTGTGAGTCATTCTTTATCCATGATTCTTTTTTTCTTCGAGTCCATTCCTCCATGTCATCCATCGTCGTAGCTGTATCCAGTTGGGAATTATTTTGCTGCGTGATCTCAATCAGTGAGCTATCTACCTACATAAATGGATTTGTAGACTGTTGTCCATGTCTCTGCATTGCTTGCTGTGCCTGTGCATTCTGAAATTCAAACAAATCCATTTATTTCTTAAAGGGACACTGTCCTGATTTTAGCATGATTTTGGGAAGCTCAAAAACATATCTAGATCATAGGAAGTTTAACAATAATGGTTTCATTCTGTAGAATAGCACTTGACAAATGATAGGAACCCATTAGGAAGTTAGGATGACAAACGACAGCGAGGATGGAAATTGATTGCAATATGGATTTTTGAAAAATGTCAGGATGTCAGTTTTTCAAAGTTTCAAATTTGGCTCGGAGATCTTTGAAATTTTGCAAAACATTTGTTGCAGTATGGAGTTTCTTGAAGAAATTGCTTGACAGGTTTCCCTGTCAGTTTGCCGGCACCCATTTGTGGTGGAGAGAGGCATTGTGAGAGTTTAGTATCTTTCCCAAGAACACTTAATGACTGTAGCCAGGCTCAAACCTGGACCTCTTGATCTGGAGTCCAATACACTATTAGGCAAGTATGCCTTTCCCCTTCCCCTCTACTGGAGGTTATATCATAGTGTAGCGTCCATGTGCCCCCCTCCCCCCTTGTGGGAGGTGTCTCCTAGTTGGAGGTGTCGCCCTGTAAAATGCATCACACTGTGGAGATTCAACAGTACCATATACCTACCATAAATGGGTTGGGTTGTTGATTCTGTTGCCAACTACCGAACTGTTGCATTTGTTGCTGCTGTCCAAATTGACCGCCTCCCATTCCCGACATATTACCACCAAATGCTCCTCCTCCCTGATTGCCATAACCACTAGTTGGCTGTTGTCCACCATAGCCTCCAGGACTTCCAAACGCAGTAGCTTGCTGTTGAGCTCCAAAGCTGCCTCCGCCAGACATGGGATTAGCTCCAAATCCACCTGATGAAGCTCCAAACCCAGTAGCCGGCTGTGCAGCGGCAAATCCCTGATTGCCGCCAAAGCCGGGTTGACTTCCACCAAAGTTCATTTGACCCCTCATTTGAGGTTGTTGTTGTTGTTGTTGTGGTTGGCCACCTCCCATTTTTCCAAACTGCGTCCAAGCCAACGCCGTCATTCCAGCACCACCAAAGCCAAGACTCTGTTGGGTAGGTGTTGATGACATACCATGCATATTTTGGCCTCCCATTTGTTGCTGGCCTCCCATTTGTTGCTGGCCTCCCATTTGTTGCTGGCCACCCATTGGTTGCTGGCCTCCCATGGTTCCCCACCCAGGCTGCTGAGCTCCACCAAATGATGGCTGCTGCTGCGCTGCGGTGAAGTTGCCAAACCCTCCACCAGAAGGTTGGCTACTACCAAATGCCGCATTGGAAGGCTGACCACCAAATCCCGAACTTACAGGCTGATTACCAAATGCCGAACCTGCTGGCTGAGCTGTGCTGAAGTTTCCAAATCCGCTTCCTGCACTGGAAGTCACTGCCATGCTACTAGCAGGACTCATACTTCTTGCAGGACCATTGAGCTGTCCAAAGCCAGCTGCACCTCCACCCAGACCTTGAAAGGGATTGGACGGCTGCTGCTGCTGCTGCTGCTGCTGCTGCTGCTGTTGTTGTTGTGGCTGCTTGGGTTGCTGATATCCTCCTGACACCGTACCTGATGATGTACTTGAGAAGGGATTTGGGCCGCTAGACATTCCAAATGAGGAGGAGCCAGTAGTTCCAAATGCGGAGCTAGAACTGACACTTGTGTTGCTGCTACTGGTTGCTGGACCAAACAAGTTATCCAACTCGCTCAGTGCCGCGTACCTGTCTCCTGCCGTAGTTTGGGGTGCAGAGCCTCCAGAAGCTGACACTAGCGGACCAAACCCAGAATTTGATGTTGGCTGAGGTTGTGACGGAGCTGTGGTTAAAAATAAAATCATTCATAACAACCCTTACACTCTCAAGATCTTTCAATTCAAGATAAAAAGAAATCCCCAATTATTTTGAAAATATTTCTGTGTTATGTCAACATGTTTTCAGTCAATCAATATCTATAACTATCAATATTTGTAACTATGTCAAGACAAACCACTGGCTATGGTTGTTCAAAGGATTGATAATGCTATCCACCAGATAAATCACTATCCAGTGGATAGCGTAGTTGGTTTTGTCAAGTTGACACTTATCCAATGGATTGCTTCCAGCCTCAAATGAAAAGCCCAGTAAGTACTTTTGTTTGCATTTTTCCACAGTTGGTTTCATTCTTTTGATGTCAAGACCAATAATTATTATTTGTATGTAACCTCAGGGTTCTCAGTCAAGCTGGTACAGGCGGCTACTTTTGTCTTGATATCAAGTGAAAATCCGCCTGTTGCCACTTTCTACGGTGAACCATCACCTATATAAACAATAGCCTCCATTTGGCGAGGAAATATGCACGGATATTTGTCCCGCGGACATTATCTGTTCCGAGAAGCGAACATTTTCCGAGAGCGAAGCTCAAGAAAACTGTGAGCTTCAAGGAACAGATAATGTCCAAGGACAAATATCTGAGCATATTTTTGAAGCCAAATGGAGGCTATTGTAGTTATTATCCTTCAAATATTTTTTCACAAGGCCGCTCTCATCGGTTTGCCTTGGAATATCTCGGCCAAGCTGTTAAACATAAAAATAATTCTGTTGGCGTCCAAAAATGTTTCTAGTCTGTTCAAAACAATCAGTTCTATTAAACTTAGCAATTTATTTGAGACGAAAACTGAACTTGCGAACGTAAAACGTAAACTTTGAAAACTGGGGAATATCGCGTCACGTGACGTGTTTAGACCAATCGCGCGCGAGAAAAATATTTGATGGATTATAATCTGAAATACGTACAGTGTAGGTTGCAAATAGCAGGTTGAGAAGAAAAATGACTGAGCACTTGCACTTGCAACTCATGGTCATACAAATAATTTTATAGAAAAACCTGTCTCATTTTGAATTTACTGATTGAATCTTTCATCTGATGAGTGGAAGTTTGAAACAGAATGAAATAACATTTTCCAATGATTGATTCGAGAAATCGGGAGTTCAAAATATCGGGGGTAAAATTACAGTGAAACGGATCCCAGGGAAATAACTTTTGGTTTGAGTTTAATCGGGGTTTTTGAGAAATCGATGGTTCGAGAAATCAGGATTCCACTGTATTTGTTGCGCGGCCACATGAACTAACCTGAAGATGTTGTAACGCCAAAGGCATTGAACCCTCCAGAGGACGCTGGTGGCGACCCAAAAGCGTCGAAGAAATTTGCTTGCTGTTGTGGCTGAGCAGCAGGTTGCTGTTGTTGTTGTTGCTGGGGTGGGCCACCAAATGCTGCAAACCCTGGCTGGGCTTGTTGAACAGGCTGTGGTGCTGTTGTTCCAAACGGGTCAAAAGCATTCTGAGCGGGAGCTGCTGGTTGGCCTCCAAATGCATTGAATGGCGCAAAGCCACCTTGCTGTGGTGGAGATCCAAACTGACCTGGAAATATACGTTATTGACCTAGCATGAGATCCAAATTGAATTTCTCTTATTACAAGTTTATGGACTTAGCTGGAGACTAATATTTTTCCAATATGGACTAGACAAGCTACCTCTGTAAAGTTTTCAATATCATCGCTTCCGTACCTTGTATTCCCGGTTCCTGCCCCGCAAATATCAAGAGCTTTTTCTATTGCAAAATATTACACAATGCTCCAAAATTTTTACCTATCTCTCCTGGTCCCTGCCATTTTGAGAATTATCCCGCTTCCTGCCCTCTCTTCTCCCTACCCCCTAGACTTCCCACCCCCTTTACTCCCGGGTCCCCTGTCCCCCCCCCCCCCCCACCCCCCACACACAATATAATTGGCTCTTTGACAAGGTGTTGATAACCCTTGGGAATTCAGCTGAGATCAAACAAGAACGAAAGTTGACAGGAATTAACAAGAGTTCAAACTCTCACTTTCATTTGACTGCTAACTCCCGTGTGTCTCATTGATGAGTTTTCACTTGTTTGTAAGACAGAGAATGTTTAACTTAACTCTTGCATTCTCTCAGCTTGTTTGAGTGTGCACTGATAATAGTTGATCACCAGGCTATGAGCGGAGCCTCTTATAAAGAAAGGCTCTGCTAGCAGGGTGATAGTTGATGAGAGAAATCTCTTGTCCAACTCTCATCAACTCTTATTTTCATTTCATCAAAGGGCTATAAATTATTTTTAAGGCAGGAAAAAAACATACCCTGTGGTTGTGGTTGAGCAAATGGATCTCCGCCTAAGTCGCCAAGTAGATCCACTGACGGAGGCGGTTTTGGCTGTGGAACTGGTTGAGGGGCAGCATGCACGGCCATTCCAGGGGGTGGAGCAACGGACACAGGTACAGATGATGAGTTTGTTTGACTTCCAGTGCGAGGTCTCTCCCTTGTAGCTTGTGCCTGAATGTAAAATGACAGAGATCAGTATTTCAGTTCAACACTGTTGAAGGCATTTCTTCTGCAAATCTCTCATGCTAGCAAAACCACCCAGTGTCGCACTGTCATGGCCGAGCTCAGTGAGCTACAGTAAATCTTACATGGGGCGTGGAACAATATGCTGTGCCAACCTCGGAACTTCTCGGTATTCAAAATGACAGCGAGAGAAGACCCTGGCAAATGCCAGATAACGTGACCTTAAAAATCTCCAAATATATTGGATATTTTAATTAATTCAAAATGGCGGAAGGCTCGCCATTGGTTGATTATAAGTCACGCGACCCAGCCTTTGCCAGGGTCTTCTCTCGGTCAGCTGCCATCTTGAAAAAGCGAGAAGACCCTGGGAATGAGGTTGTATGCTGCGCAAGACAGGGCAAGACGGAGAGAGGTTGCTGCAGCCTTATGTGTCCCATTGTGGGCAAAGTAGTGGGGGAGCAGGGAGGTCTGGAATTCCTGATTCCTGTACATTGTACTCCCAGTTCCCGCCCTAAACCCCCAGGTTCCCGCCCCCTACCCCCCCTACCCCCCTACCCCCCCCCCCACCTAAGTAAGCAGTGAAACTGATTCCAGTCTTTCACTAACAAAATTAAGTACCAAATGAAATGCCCTTACAGTGATGTGTCACTCAACATCATTTTTGATAAAGTCTTGACATCTTCTTGTTATCTTTTTGACAACTTTCTAATGGGTTTTGCTTGATTTGACCAATGAAAATCTCAGTGTTGGGGCAGAATTGACATGACAAGGGTTAGATTTGCCATCAGCGGCATATGTTGCCCATGTCAGGCCCACCACACAATACCTCGACTTATAGTTTGATTGTTCCAAGTCAAATAAAGTCCATCAGAAAGTTGTCAAAAATATGTCAAACATTAAAAAAATACTTTAATTACATGTAAGTGCCGACATTGAACAGATGTAGGACACCAATAAAATAATGATGCACAACAGGTTTGAGTATTTAGAATGTCTCCAAACCCTTGTCATTATTTTACTGCCCCTTTCAATAACATGCGTAATCTGCTCAATCAACGATTTTGTTTTTCGCTGCTGTACTAATCTTAGCAGACCTCTCAGGAAACAGAAGTTCACTTCAACGGGTTCAAAAGGTCACGTCAGTGGGTTGTGATTGGTGGATTGAGACATTTTGGGTATTTTTCCAGGGTCTGTTGGTTGTCGTTGTAATTATGATTGATGACAGCAAAAACGCAATCGCAAGTGAGTTTGCGTGTGATTGAAAAGTGCAGTAATAGTAACACTGACTCAGGAGTAATCTCTGTACTTACTTGCACTGTTACAGCGGGCGTATTTTCTCCTAAAAGTTGTTTCAGCGGTTTGGGTTCCGGTGCCGCCTGACTTGCATTGTTACTGGTGACTTGCTGTGGTGGAATGTACCATCTTTTTCGCTCATATTTCTGAACCATAAAATCCTTTATCTTTTGCTCATCTCTAGATTCTGGTTCTGCTGGTGTCCCAGAGTTCCATAGCCCAAGCCAAACCTTTTTACAATACTGAAAACAAATGGATATTAAGTGACTTACTCCGATCAAAGATGATTGGTGCATTTTGAAATATTCAATTTTTCCCAGGTGGGGACTCCAGATTTAACCCTTTCACTCCCAGAGTCAAACCTTGAGTCAATAAATGTGGTTGTAACTTTTAGGTCTATGGATAAAACTCTAATGTGTGACCATTCAAATGAAAGCTATTGAGCAGTACTTTCATGTGGTGCTGTTTGTTGTTGACAATTTCACAAAATGAAATTCAAGATTTTTTCCTTAGTTTTGAACTTAGCACTCTTGGGAGTGAAAGGGTTAAGTGATGGGGAGGTGTGAATGAGGACTTAAACTAAAACCTAACAAACTCCCTAGAGCTTGAAGCAGAACACAAAAAAATCCCCTCAACCAAAATTAAACCAAAACAAATCCCATGCTGAATTTTCGAACCTTAACAATACCCAGAAGGGATTAAATGTTCATAATGAAGAACAAATTACAGTACAAATCGAATGTTTGTGTTTGTTTGTTCATCATTCTATCTGTGCTGATAAACTTTCCCAGATCTAGTAGTCATTCTTACCAAAACAAATCCCTACTAAAATCAAACTACCCAAAAAAATACTTGTCAAAATTGTCTAATACCTCCAAAAATCCCAAAATCGTGAATTTCAAACCCCCAAAAAATCCTTTGCACCTCACCATCGCTTTAAATTCGGAGTATCCCCCCTCCCCCGGGACATTTTTCAAGTTTGTAAACCATCTTAGCCTTCCCCAATCTTAATCATCCAATGGTGTTTATGTCACAAAACAAGGTTCTCGATAACTCTTTCATAAACCATTGCGCTTCAGTGTACAGTCAACTCTTGTTATAGAGGACACCCTCGGGATGTAGTTTGGAGCCTGTGATAGCGAGAGTCCGCAATAGCGGGGTGCAAGAAAAAAAGTACCGATAAATAATCAGAGTCTAGAAGGAAAAGGCGCAAGCAAAATGAAAAAGCAAAGACCTGTACCAAGAAATTGATGCCGTTGTTGATAACAGTCATGCGACTGAAGGAGTTACCCTGTTTAAATATTGATTATTATGCCTTTGGAAGTTTGTTCGAGTTGACACATGGTGAACAACAGACTGCAGTTATATAAATACATTACATAAGAAGGACGTTTTCAGGACTCATGTAGATTTTCCAGACTTAATGTACAAGATATTGTTCTTCAACACATCTTTTTCACATGTTGCGAGAATTTCCTCCATCCGATTTTAATTAGCTTATTTTTTAGCATTCCTTATCATTGAACTTTCCCTTGAATCCACAGATATCCAGGACTTTCCAGGACCTGCCAAAATTAATTACTTATTACAGAAATTTTCCATTAGTCAGCCAAAGACAAAATACATGTAACTGATACCAGTAAATACCAGCATGGACCCTCTGAATATAATATTTATTACATGAAAGACAACGAACAATTTTGAGAATGGAGAATTTGTCAAAGAAACAAATTTAAACCTAATATATTTTCAACACCGACTGTTACTCGTAATCATATTGGTATTTAAAAAGGTAAAGCTGCATAATCGCACCAAACTGGCCCACACTACCGGAGCTTATCCCGGTTTCCGTAGCATGAAGCCGACTAGGAGTATTGCTACTCCCCCTGGATGGGACGCTAGTCCATTTCAGGTTACCCCCAGCATTTTGTCAGGTTTCGCTAACAGTTCACCAGTACCCATTAATTATTTTATACTCCTCGGTGAAGAGAAACACTATGAAATTTCAAGTATCCATATTGAGGAAAGACTACTTGGAAAATTAGAGGATTGCGTATGTGTCTAGTACCTTGGTCTACTAACATGGTTGCCAAATATACATTTGTACATCAGACATATGTGAGAAATTTTAGGAAAAAAATCAGACTTTCCTTAAACTTTTAATATTTTCACTTGAGTTGAGGATTCTCGTAAACATTTAGCATGTTGAAAAATAGACAAAGAGAATGACAGTGCTGGTTTTACATCATTAAAGAAACATGTTCAGCAAAGCCGTCATAAATTTGAAAATCACAAATATCCCAAAAGCAAAACACTGCATCATTATGTATCTTAATTAATGTTGATGATATCACAAAATATGTTACATGCACTTGAAAACATCCCTTTTAAAATAAAATTATTTCAAACTTCATTTACATTTAATTAATCAACGGAAAGGATAATATTAAAATATTAAGATTTTTTGTCTCATTTTTAAAAAAAATTCCCGATATTTTTCTCGAATAAGAACATTGTTTCTTACAATAATTAAGTACCAACCATATACAAAAGGTATTCTCAATTAAATTAAATAAGGGAAGGGGTGTGCATTTGGTATATGTCTAATCATGTATCAATAATCTGCCCTGTTCTTCCCTAGAAACTAAACAATTACAGATACTTCAGTAAGAAGAGAATTTTAAATTAAGGTTGAATCATAAATTATGGTTGCTTTTGATATTTGCTATATGTTGCTAGTTTCAATGAAGACATTCACCAGTTCATATCTCCACGATGTGTTATATTTATAGCATCATTGCAAGTTTAAATGTATTAATTAATTGATTTTGATGTTAGCAGCAGTCAAACGGATGTCAAAATATTTGAAGACATTGTATTTGTTCTTGAAATTTATAAATCAAAGAATTCAAATCAGGCGTGTTTTAGGATCAATGAATCTGAGCAATGAATCAAGGAAAAGTTATTAAGGGGGACAAAACTCGGAAATATACCTCCATTGTCTTCGATTAGCCAAAAACAATGCGACCACAAGGGGCTTACTACATAAACTCGCGCCATTTTTGTATACACAAAGCTAGGCAAAGCTATTTTCCTATACAACTGCGAATGCAACTAGCTGCCTTTCATTTTATAAGCAGGAAGGGGACAAACATACGAGAAGTGTTAAGTTAAGAGATGAAATTAGTACAAAAGTACAACGTGAAATCGACAAATGCACCGATGTGGGCAAGACACGATTTTCATTAGTCACGATTGGTCACGATTGGCGAAGGTGAAACCGGTTTTCAGCAAATACCATTCCTCAATCAATCATCTATTTTAACCAACTTCCATGGACCCCAACGCGTTAGTTTACACAAAAACCACAAATCGAGCTACTTAATATTGGCCAAATTGCTCGAACGAACGTGAAAGGCAGCTATAAAACACGATAATGTTGGGGTGTCACATCCTTCCAGTCCTTCCGATCTACTGGTAAAGATTTGAGTATCAATTGAAATGGTAGCCGGCAATTTAATTCACAACTTCATTGGCAAATAAACGCAACAACATAAAGGAAACTTCTATCGAAAAACTATGTCAGAGCACAATGAAAGTCTGAAAATGCTGTGTATAAGGTCGTTCTATACTATCAAACCAATTTACAAGCTTACCTCATTTCCCGTGCTTTGAAGACTCTCTATTTCTTGTGGCGTAAAACTAGTCATCGAGATTGATTTGACTCGATAAGGAGGGTTTAGTCCTCTTCTGTATAAACGTAAAATAGAGTGGGGAAATTAGCGTTCCCTGCTGCAAAGCCCAATCATTCAACTCATAGCTAATAAAACCTGGCGAAAATGTCCGCCAACTCGACTCACAAAATGCCGCTACACGATGTACAGACGAATGATCCTATGGTCGTATTCACATATGTTGGCCCCCTCTGTCCGCAGTCGAAACATTTCTTGTTGTGGGGCAAAGCTGCGAGATCTCGAAGAAGTTTTAAGTTCTTTTCGTCTTGCTTTTTCTTGGCAGAAGCCATCATGGATGTCTGCTCGGCCAGCGTACCACGCACTGCGCAAGTCTACTGGAGTGAATTACAGGGGAGGGGTAGAGTTTAATCTATTGGTCACGCAATTTAGTCACGTAACATTCAGTTTGTAACATTTTTTTATCTTTTAAAAAATTTCAACTATTAATTTTGTATTGGATAACATGAATCACCAAGCATGCATATCTACCTAAAAGAAAAACATTTATCTCAATTTATCTTGGGAAACGTTCCCTTCGAAACATGGGTTAGAGATCCCTTCGGTAAAAGTCAGATACCGTATAAAGCCCTGGGCTTATACAACAACAACAACAAATAAGCTTTATTTGCATGGCCATAAATCATTGCAGTATTGCAAAAGCGTAAAATAATACAGATAGAAAACGAACTGAAATTAAAATATAAATATAAATAAATAAATAAATAAATAAATAATAAAATGAAAAAAATACAATACAATGGAAAAGAGAATTACACGCTTAACTATCAAACTAGACTGATACCAATTTGTTTCGCAGATCAATACAGGAGGAAATGAACTTTACCAACTGTATGTTAATAAAATAATCAGAGGAGTTCAATAACTCTACAATTAATTATGTGAGTGGTAACTGATTGAAATTATAAACTGGGGGGAGGGGGTGGGGGTTAGGCATTCTATGAGGGCATTTATAATTATAGTAACTAAGGAAATAAGGAAAAATAGGAGGCTTATATCCGGGGAGAAGGGCTTATAACCAGAATATTTATTTTGTTAGCGGGGATGTGCCGGGGCCTATGATTTACAGTATGCACTGTATTTTACTGGCGCCTTAATCTGATACAAGTATCAAATGGCGATATTGAAATATGAGGAAAATCGACTATTAGAATGTTACAGCTTCTAAAGGCCTTATGATGAAAAGGAGAATTATGATTAGTTCCCTGAGTGGTCCGAGTTTTTCAATATATATACGGACCACTAAGGTGGACCGCTCACGAACTCATTTCGTCGAATTCCTTTTATGAATCTTTGAACAAAAGAAAACGGAAGTAGAAACATTTTTCCTTATGTCTGGCCGTGGCGGACAATTTCGGTTAAACTTTTCAATTAATAATAATAATAAATATGCTCTTTATTTCTATAGCGCCATTTCTTCGCGAAGTGGCCTGAAAAATGTACCGTAAAAACTCTATTTGGTCCCTCCCTCCCTCCCCCCCTCTCTCTCTATTAGTCCACCTCTCTCAGTAAACCCCCCTTCTTGGAAATTAAGCCCCCGGGAGCAGAGCTTTTACGGTATATGCTTAACTTTGGCGCGCGCGCGTTAGCCGGAGAATGGTTGCATTAATTTATCAGCAAAGTTATTGTTATTGAACTAGCTTGTTCGGTCCGTATTGAGGAATATTGGTCCCGTTCCTTTTTTGAAAGTTTATTTATTTATCTATTTATTTGACGCCCCCTATTCTGATGAGTGCAATTTTAATACAATGTGCCCAGTGTACCGAGTTTAGTTAGTTTTTTAGTTGAGATAAGTTTGTTTTGTTAGTTTAGAGGACCTTGGAGTTAAATTTAAATCCAGTCTATTTAAATCCATTAGAGCAGATTTAACCAAGTTCACGGTCATGCAGTAGTAATTGTAAGCGCCCTATCCGTGCTTCCAATAAGCGCCCTCCCTGGAGCTTAATATGGATATTTAAAACTTCTGAATGCAGAGGACCACACAACAACTCCCTGGGGAGGGGGGCACTCCCTTATATACGCTATATAGGTACGTGCCGCTGGACATGGTATGGTTTTTAAGCATTTTGGTCTGGAACAGGGTATAACAAATTACATTTTTTGCTGACTCGTCCCCAGTCGTCTCTCTTGTCTCCTGTCCTGTTAATATTTAGCGCGGCCGAGGGGAGCGCAAGGGGTGATGGCTTTCCTCCTTCCCAGCATCCCCCGCGTCTTGCGACTCCCAACAAATTAAAGGAGACAAGAGAGACGACTGGGGACGAGTCAGCATTTTTTGGTCTGTAACAGGGTATCAGTTTCCTAGAAGTTGGTACAAAGATCGCTAATTGATACTCTGGAATTAGGATTATGTTAGTCAGACGAAACGAAACGCGTAGGAAAGTAGCTTTACAACCACAAGTTCGCAGGGCTGCTTACTAGTTTAGCCAGGACCCTGGTTTAGCCTTTAGGGTTTAAAAAATCGTTAAAAATCGTCTGGAACAGGGTATCTTTTTTAACATTTAGTCTGGAACAGGGTCGCAAAATTAGCGTTTTGTGGTCTGGTACAGGGTAAGGGTTTTTATAGCCCATCGGCACACCCCCGCCCAATTTTTTGGGGAGTACCCCCCCCCCCCCCCCCCCCTCCCTCCCGGAGTTTGGCTAGCGTCAAAATATAGGCCAATAAAGCTTCCCTTTCGCCGTAGTGCCGCCTTGCAATCAATTTGTTTCAGCTTATGGAGCTTATTTGATAAGTGTCCTGGGCGCTAAATTGGACATTAACTGAGACCTTTGAGACATTCTGACGAGCGGGAGGTCCAGATGTAGAAATATTAACAGAGTTCTCTTTACAGTGGACAGAGAATATAAGTTGAAGGATAATATTTTTACATCTGAACCGAGCAATATTTTTATTATTTTTCTAACATGGAAAACGCCAAAAAATGGCTAGCGCGTGTGAGCGTGCGGTCCAGATAAAAGTGCGAGTGCTGTTCGTGCTCCTTTGTAACCCATTGACACCTGGGCTTTTTCCAAAAAACGGCAATCTAACATCACAGATGCCTATTTCTAGCCGTTATCGCGACCGTTTACTGCCAACTATCTAAAACTTAGTCTGCAACAAAGAAACTAACATCCCCTTCTACTTAGAAGCAATTAATTCAATATTTTCCTTGGCCAGAAACTGATCAAAAATTCAACACACCACAACACACCACTCTTCAGGCTTTTCGTTTCCTTTTTTTTTTTTGCCGTTCTTTCTCTCCCTTTTCTCTCATTTTATTTTCTGGTTTTGTTGGCCTTTCAGTCAGCCTTTGGGGAAAAGTGAACTATTTCAACAAAGAGTGTCGATGGTAGGGAAGGTCACGTTTTTTGGTGATTTTGGAGGAAAAAATTCCAAGTTGTTTTGTGTGTATCTCTGGCCCAATTCAACGTTTCGTGCTTGGATAGGCATGCCTTGTTAGACATTTTCCCACTCTATCAGTTGAATATCAAAGACACCCGCTGGCGTGAACAGCGATGACGTCACAAGTGGTACAAGTCCGTGGTCTCCTCTTGGCCGGTTATGGCCGGTTTAGGTGGAAATCGCGGCTTCTGGCAGAAGCTTCGGCCTCTGGTCAATACTTCAGTACCATGCAATTAATGATGAAGGTCATCCCGAGAACTCAATGTGAACAATGTGCCCTATATTTTTTGCTATGTCTTGTTGTCTTGACTGACAGAACAGTTTTAATACAGCTAGTGAAAGACACTGAAGTTGACGGGAAAATATTAAAATACAGTCGAAGCTTTCTGAGCGGACACTCTCCTAAGCGGACACATGAAAAACTGAAACACGACTGCACGCTTCAGCAAATCTATATCCTTCAACTTTTTGATCAGTAAAATCTTTTGCCGGGTATCTTCAGTTAAGGCGGGAGTTAACCTGAATGCCCTTTTTCCGCCACTTAACATGGGTTTAATGGGAATATCTCGTTCACGTTTCAAGCAATCCAAAAACTCTCTGCTTAAAACATGAATCTATGTTATGGGGTGTTTTGTAAATTTTTTGGTGATTTTGGGGTTTTTTTGGGAGGAAATAGTTTTTCTCAAAGGAGTTGTAAAATTTAGGGAAATAAGAAATATTGAGATTTGATGTAGTTTTAAAATTAGAATTTGAAGAGTTAAAAAGTAGTAGATTGCATACCAGTAATTTCAAAATCACCATCCGTCCAGCTGCCTCACCACAACCCGGAGAAGGTTGGTATCGAGCAGGGATGTGGGGCGAGACCAACGTTTTGATCCTCAAAACACCAAAATCGGCCATTACATAGCAAAGAAAATCATTCAGATCTCGATCCCCGTCCCTACCCCCCCCCCCCCCCCCCTCCCCTTCACAACGTGTATCGAGGAACTGGATATATATCGATATCGATAAATCGAGCAGAAGTATCAGTTTCACTGCGCCATATATTTAGGGTTTGACGGAATGCACCAAGAATGCGGAAAGAAACCTAAGAGCGCCATTCTGACTATTCTTTTTCTCGGATTAATATCGATATCAGTTGCAGCTTAAAATTTGACCTCTTACACGCGCATCAAGCCTAGAAATAGCATACTGTTATAATTCGATTTATAGCGTACTTGGCACCCAGAGGAATATAAATGGTGCCGGCGAACCTGACTAAATGCTTGGGGTAGGCTGTGATGGACTATCATCCCATCGCACTAGCTACACCGCTATATTAAAGCTCCGGCGATGTGGGCCGCTTTGCTTGACCGTTCGGATTTCCACTAAGCGGCCCTGTCAAATAAACACCCCTACATGTACTTAAAAGTCTGGTAATTTTATTTTGTAATAAGCACCCCCCCCCCCCCCCCCCCCCCTTCCTATCTATGCTATCCTGGCGGAGTACTCGCGCTGTTTCTTGATTGGATAATAAGAATCGGAAACTCTTCGAGTGCTTCGACGAGGATTTGCCAAAAATTGTTCCGCCGGCTGTATAATCTATGACGCCATTGCATCTCTTCGCTTTTATCTCGGCAATAAGCGATGCTTTCACAACGAAAATGCATATAACGAGATGGGGCTGGAAGAGCCAGCCGATTTATATCTTTACTTTTCGTACTTAGCGTAGTTTCCTTCACAGTCGTTATCTAGGTCATGCAACGCTTCTCGTCACGTGACGACCAAATAACGGCTGCGAAATTCACTATGGATGATCTAAGGCCCCCGTCCACACTGATGCGTTTTCGTTTGAAAATTCATACTTTTGGATGCGTTTTCGTCTATCGTCCACACTACAACGATAAGCGTTTTCATCGAAAACGCATACATTTGAAAACGCTGTCCAGAGAGTGGAGACATTTGAAAACGGAGCGTTTCGAAAATGGAGCCAAATGAAAACGCATTAGTGTGGACGGGGCGCCTGGCTAAACGAGGAAACATTTGTAGCGCGCGCATGTTTCCCCAATGTTTCCCAGTTTAGCCATTCTCGGAAAAACAATTGTAGCTGGAAACAATGTTTCGCGTATGGCGAAACTGAGAAAAATAGGGGAAACATGCGCGCACTACAAATGTTTCCTCGTTTAGCCAGGCCTATAGCTACTTAGAGAAGCATTCCCCCATACATGGGTCTCTTCCAATGTCAATTTTTTAAAATCTATTTTCAACTTTTAGCCCATAGCTGAGCTATTTTAAGAGTGCTACGCGCTACCTGATTGGTCGGTTCGAGTAACGTGATGTTAGCCTGTGTAGCTGGCGGTCTTGTTGGCGCGCGAAGTAAATTTTTAGTGGCGAAGCCGCAGGCGGGTGTAGGCTTTTCTCGATTGTGCTAGAGCCTGCTACCCAGGCTAACGTGATGTCGGAGCCTCGACCAGAAGTAAATAAAAATAACTTTCACAGCACGGCGCGAAACTATTAATAGATTTCAAGAAATTATCATGCGGCACGGGGAATCCTTCTCTTAGATCATCCTCTCTTGACTCAACTAATAAAACCTGAAACACTCGAACACAACTCTCCAGCCATTTTATTTTACAACTCTCGATTTCTCAGTATTTTAATATTTCTATTTCTAGTCATTTACAGGTAAAATTTTCTTAACGACACCTGTCACATCCACGTTCCCAGGCTATTTCTTCATCCCAGGAAGGCGGAATGAAGAAATAGCCTGGGAACGAGGATGTGCAGGCTCGTACTACAAGATTTGAATTGTAACTCACTAAAACGCCGTACTCCTAAACAATTGAAGTAATGTCTCTGACACGTGATTATAACACGCAATTTAATTAGGCGGGAAGTCTGTATTTTTCAGTTGGACTATTTAGTCATACATTGCTCTGAATCAATCAGAATTGTAAACAACATTTCTACTCATTAGACGAGTAAGTTAGGTTTCAGCAGCCTAGTCCCTCCTCCGCATTTTCTCGTTTCGATGACCGCGCAAGGCCTGAGACGGGAGCGGGCAAGGCACGTGACGTCACCGCTCACGATAGATTCCAGACTCCTCTGAGCTGAGAATGCCTAGGGACTAGGCTGAGGTTTCGGGTCCTTCGCAGCTGTGTATTTGGGTCGTCAACGTCACGCGATGCTATTAGCGTTGCGTGACGGCCTTGCGTGACGACGGCTGCGAAAGGAAACTGCAAGGAATTTGTAACATTATCAAAATGTCATTATCAATAAAAAAATCCTAATCCTAAATTTGAACTCTGCAAAATAATAACCTGAAGGTATCACCAAGCTTAAAGCGGTTTTCAATTGAGTGTCGAAAGTAACACGCGTTTGCTTTGGTTTTCCTTTACTACGCTCTCTGATTGGTTGGAAAAATTCGCGCCAATTTCTTAACCAATCAGATGCCAAACTAAAACCAATCCTGACACGGTCGCACGCGTTTTCCCGCGCTTGGCGCCGGTTACGTGTATTTGCTTCGAGTTCTGATTGGCTCCTTGTGTTGTTTTCGTGTGTTGTGATTGGCCAGAGTGATTACTCTGGTTTTGGTTTCACTCACTCAAATTGAAAACCGCTCTATTGCAGAAAACGCACTTCACATTTGAAACAGTAAAAAATAAAATTTTCCGTATTTACTAACTCCTGGGTGACGTGAGGTTATTTCATTTTCGAACGATTATCATACCAAATCGTCGTTGAATTCTATATAATAATTAATCAATTCTTACAGGATCCAAAGAAACAAAACCGGATCCCATGCGCTGTGTTTTAAATATTTACATTTACATTTGCTTACTGCAAAAAATAATAATACTACGATTATCAGTTGAGTAAGGCGCGCGGGAAGTTTGGTGACAATGTTTTCACGTTAAAAACTACGTTGTTGCCATGAGCAACTGGCTTGGTTTCTAATGGTAACCCAGAATTTCTGCAGTTACTGACGTCAATGGTAACAAAGCGTCAGCGACACACAGGTTACCATTGGAAACTAAGTCAGTTGCTCATGGTAACAACGTAGTTTTAACCTGTAAACCTTGTCACCAAACTTCCATCGCGCCTTACCCAACTGATAATCGTAGTAATAATAAAAAATAACCTCTCTGTTATTCCAAGTACTGTATTCAAACTAATTCATTAGAGATATTAAGGTATAACGTCTGTTTCTCCCGCGTACGGAAAAAAATAATCCGCGGGGAACTGCCATATAAAAGTGACGGGTGTGATCGTCGGAAATTTTGAAAGGAGCCCAGAATTACCTCGTTTTGTAGGTGTGACAAAAATTCATTTTCACCGCTAAGAGGCAGCAACTTTAAGTTTAAACTAGTTGCTGTCATACCCTAAAGGCCCGATTAAACGGTCACAACATTTGTCTCAACATTTGTTGGGAGCCGATGATGAGGCCGTTTGACACTCCCTTTGTCTCAACATCTTCTCAATATTTCTTTTGTTCTCGAAATGTTGAAGCCGTTTAACACGGCATGGTCTCAACGGTGGACATTTCAGATTTAAACACCCTAAGCGGTAAGCCCTAAAAGGTACGACGATCACCCCGTGATTAAGATAAGATAATTAAGATAAGCTCGGAATCTATTTTGCATTTAAAAACAAGGGCAACCTAGAATTGATACACAACCCCTAATAAAGGAGACAGCGAAAAGTGAACAAAGGGCTAATAATATCGAGGACACGTCAACGTATATCCTCTTCTCAAAAGAAGGTCACATGACCTTCTCTTAATAATTTTTGGTACATGAATTTTTTTCTCGATCGCAGGAGGAAGGAATTTCCAACCCCTTCCGAGTCATGTCTAACTGCTATATATATATTTTTTCGGAACAAAATAGTATTTTGAGGAGCCGTTTAAAAATCATTCACTCGTCAGAGTGTGTACTAAAAAGTAAACTAAAATATTTTGAGTTATGCTTGCGTGACGCCTGTCCACCTCAGCGTTACGTCACGCAAGTACCGACTAGGTACATTTACGACAAACGCCATCTTGAATGGAGTTTTCCACGGTGCTTCTTCTTAATTATATTATCATATTATTTATTAATTATTTCGGTTTATTAACTAGCAACTTTATCTTTTATCGGCAGCTTTACATCCGCGTAGAAAGGATTTGTGCTGAAGACATTATGAAGCTCTGCGAAGGTTGGTCTCATCTCCGGTTTTAAATCCCAGCATTGTAGCATCAGTGAATATGTGTGCTCGGGACAAGCTTCTGGTCTGTCGAGTCGCTTTTTATCCTCTTCTAGCATACGTATCACCTGAACGAAAATAAAGCAATTTTAAATGATTTTATTTCTACGAATTAAACCCGCCGATTACAAAACATTGAAGACATTAAACCAGTTCGTGTTTTTTCTCGTCATTTCGGTTTTATCGACGGTTGGGCTAGCCTAAAATGGCAAGGTAGATAAAGGTAAAGCCGTTCGGGACCAAACTGGCCCACACTGCCGGAGCTTATCCTGGTTTATGTTGCATGAAGCCGACTAGGAGTATTGCTATTTTCCCTCGATGGGATGCTAGTCCATCGCAGGTTACCTCACAGCATTTTGTCGCCGGTACCCATTTATACCCCTGGGTGGAGAGAGGCACTGTGAGAATTAAGTGTCTTGCCCAAGAACCCAACACAATGAACCCGGAACCGCTCGATCTGGAGTCCAACGCGCTAACCATTAGGCCACCGCGTCTCCCTGAAAAGTCAAGCTTCAACTCAATATCTCGCCCGGAACTTGGGTCAAGGGAAGCATAGATGGGTGGCCTTCCAGGCCAGCCATTTTTATTTTTGCTCCATCTCGTTCCCCAATCTTTCACGCGCCTCTCGCGCGGGACTTTCGCACGAGAGAAGCGCGTGCCTCTCGCGCTCTCGGAAAGGAAACGACAGCTACGCAGGATAACTTCTTGAAACAACTTCTACTCACCTCTCCTCCCGACATTTCTCCATATGGTAACTGACCAAACGAGTACATTTCCCACAGTGTGACGCCATAACTCCACACATCGCTCTGATGCGAGAACGTTCCGAAATTGATCGATTCCGGCGCATACCTGAGAGGAGAAAAATCGGAATTATCGAATTACGAAAAAAAATAGAGAAAAAAATAACACTCAACCAACCCAACCAACCGAAAATGTTTAATCCCAAAAGAACAGTTATTAACCGTTTCAACTGAAAATGGTTGGGATACTTCAACCAAATCAACTAAAACGAGGTGAGAGTTGACGAGAGTTGGCTCTCATGAGAGTTTCTACAACTCTCGTCGACTATCATGAAGCGTGGGGCAAACGAGAGAAAACTATCAACGACTCTCAAGAAAACTTTGAACAGGTTCAAATTTGATGAAAGCGCACGAGAGTTGATGGGAGCGCATGAGAGTTTCAGACCAAACGAGAGCGAGAATTTGAACTCTCAGTAGCTCTCGTCCTCGTTTGGCCCTTTACAGGACAATGGAACTCACCATTTAACTGGCCAGCGGCCACCCTGTGAAGCCTTGTAATAATCACTTCCTGAACCAACAGCTCGAGACAAACCAAAGTCACTTATTTTCACCTGAAATAAAAATAAGAAACATGACAAAGTGCTGCAAGAGAACATCTTAAAGCCCTCGCAAAAGACTGAATCTACTTCCTTAATCTTCACGCTTGTACATTGTCAGGTCGCTTTATCCATGTAAGCATATAAAGGCCATCCCTTTTTTTTTATCCACATTTACCGTCATCCTACCGACCCAGATTTGGGCGTTTTCCAAAAAGAAAGCTATATTGTGCGGTGGGCAATGTAGTCGGGGCCTCTTTACCCCTTTCATCTAGGAAAATAAACGAACTGGTAGTAGTAACCATGGTTTGGAAGTGCGGGCGGAGTATCGGGGATTTAATTAGCTTTGATTTAGATAACCAGGTAGCCATCGTATCTTTATTATTGGCTGCTATGTTCGAGTATTAGCTCCAAACAACGATTTACTTTATGGCAGATAATGTAAAATTGAGTGCAAAGTGATTAGTTTCTAATGAAACCGTTGTGCTGCGTCGGCGGGCAAGTTAAACACTATGTTGATTATCAACTCGGAGCTGATAAAGGTAAATTAACCGCCGTAGCGAAATTTCTAAAAGCTGACGTTTCGAGCGTTAGCCCTTCGTCGGAGCAAAGTGAAGGATTGTGGGTTGTGTGTGTTTATATACTAGAGTATAAAGAGTTCCGTGATTGGAGGAAGCATGGTAAAATTGAGTGCAGCTGATTGATTCAGTTGAATATTTAAAGCTTACCATAGCCGTAATCCATAAGGATAACATGCATGGCCTTCGATCATTTCACACGCGACGATTTGGCGTAACTTTCCCTCCTATCATTCATATTTAATTTTACGAAATCATTTTGAAAGAGAACTTCTTTTTAAAATTGATCGTTGAGTTTCAGGTTTTCAGGTTAGCGCGGGAAAACGCGCGTGACCAAGTCGCGATTGGTTTTGGTTTTGCATCTGATTGGTTGAGTAGGTGGCGCGGGTTTTTTAAGCCAATCACAGGGCACAGTCAGTAAAGCTAGACCAAAGCAATTCCCGGATAACTTTCGACACTCAATTGAAAACCACAACTATCAGTCAAGAGTTCTTTTCTGACCTGCTGTTTAGTAGACATGAGAATGTTCCTCGTTGCTAGGTCCCTATGAACGAAGCGCTTTTTCTCCAAGTACATCATACCCCACGCTATCTGAGCAGCCCACAGTTTAAGGTCCCTCTGAGAAATCTCCGATTGATGATCGATTAAAAAGTCTAGTAGTGCTCCCATTTGAACCAATTCTTGGACCTGCAAAACAGCAAAATATATTTGCTCGTCGTAAATAATTGGGAGTTATTGTTAAAGCAAACCACAGCGGCAACGAGAAAGTCGCTAAATAAAAGGTTGAATGAACAGTACAATAGCTCTTCTGCACGTGCGTTATACGTCTGGGTACATTTCTTAGTCGTCCTTTGCAAAACAACAACTTGAAATGACCTCATTCTGCGTTTTCTGGAGAACGAGAACCGCAACGGTGAATTGGTCAAGTTTCTCTTCGGATTTGAGCGCTGCCTTTAAATATATTCATTTGAATATATGACACATATATAAGGAGTAGTTCTGATAAACAAACTGAATGGAACAAGAGATTCGACAAGGACCGATGATGAAGGAATGGCAGGTGAATACATTGCAGTTCTTATTTTAAAATTTCATCAAATTTTCACTAGTCCACAATATCTTCCTTCCCAGCCGTTATTTGGAACGTCACACAATCCTCCTGATTGCATGACAGATTGCGTGACAAAGGAACAGATTGTGTGACAAAGGAACCAAATAACAGCTGCAAAGGAGAGCAACACTAACCAGGATCAAAGGAGGTCCAAGACAGACACCAATAAGTCTGACAATACACGGGTGATCCAGCCCTGACATGATTCGTGCCTCGCGCAAAAATTCCTGCAATGGAACACAACGTAAAGAATTAGTTGACGGAAAATCTGGATTGGATTGTTAAAGGAGCTACGTCACAGATGGCGCATCTTGAAAAAATTGGCCATTCTCTCTGCATTCGACAGACACAGAAATACAATTTAGTTACGTTTGTCTGGCCGCAATGTAAATAAATACTTTCGCAGAAATCGCAAGTAAACTAGAACTCACTTCGCCATTCGCAATCCGTCTTAATCTTCTCCATCCTCAACCATCCTTGTTCCTGTTTGGTTTATTATTATCTATTTGGTGTTTTTCTACCTTAGTAAACTATTATTTTGAGGCTTTCTTTAATTTGAAGCTAAAGGGGATTTTGCAATTCGCAAAAATGACATAGCACTGACATCCCTCTTCTTCCCAGCCCATTCCTGTTTGGGAGTTTATTGTTAGTAAACTGCAGCACTATAAATATTATTATTGCAGGCTTTTTGTATAATTTTAAGAGATTTGTCTCCCCTTTGGAGAAAGTGTATCTCTTCTAAACCATAAGCTTCCTACGGAGAATGATGCTCTTTGGGCTTGACAATGGGAAAGAAAGATTGTGTGACGAGCCAGGATAGATTGTGTGACGAGCCAGGAAAGTACAAAAGAGAGGGTTACCTGTTCTCCGTGAGCAATTTTTTCAGGATGTAAAGTCTTTAAGGCCACTGAAACCTGTAAAGTTGAATTGAGGACACGCAGACAACATGAGTAAAGGGTTTACTAGGTTTGTATTGGGTAACTATGGAATGTGCGGGTGGAGCCAAGGAATCCAAATGCATCATGTGATTGTCACTTGCAGTTGATTTGGCAATTGATTTGGTTGGATCAAATTCTATACCCTTTAGTCCCCAAAAGAGATGTACCTCTAATTTCTCCTTAAAGATGATTTCCAGTCCGTACTGCGCATGCTCAGGGTTTGTTTACATTTTTGTTTTGAATTTGTTGATACATAGCGTACATGAAGTTGTTATGAAGTTTTTGAGTCCGCCATTACGTGTCGTTGAGTTCCTGATGATGAGCTGAGTAGAGTTCTTCGATGAGCTGAAACGAAGGTTTGGGATAACGCCGAGGTTCTTCTACTCGTTATTATTGTTTGGCAAGGATATCTGGCGTTAATAATGAAGAAAAATGTAAATTTGTACAACAATTTCTATTTTCGGTAGTATTTACATTCCTTCGTATGCGACTCATAAACATAGCAGGCGGAGATTGCGCAGTACGGACTGTAAATCATCTTTAAACGACGGCCCAAATGAGAACGAGAGTTGCCAAGAAATTGCATGAAAGCTTTCCTTTTAATAACTCTCAGTGACAACCACCAGCCCAGGCCAAACAAGAGAACTCTCTATGCCTCTCAAGAAAAATTTGAGCAGGTTCAAGTTTGATGAGTTAAGGTGCAAGAGAGTTACCAAGAATGCATGAGAGTTTGAAGCTAAAACAGAAACAGAGTAAACTGAACTCTTGTCAACTCATTGTTCTCATTTTTTTGGGGCCCTGACAGGGGTTTCATTAATTTTGGAAGTAAGCGGCTTACCATGGTAGAATAGGCGGCTGTGACCAATAAAGGGACTGCAATTACCCTTTTTGCTACGGGGTATGGGGGCATGCCCCCCCCCCCCCCCCCAGAAAATTTTGGAAATGTAGAAGCTCAGAAATGCAATTTCCAGCATTCTGGGAGTCAAATCTAGTGCTATATATGACAATTTTTATCGATCACAGTAGATCTCAGGTATTTTAAACGATCTTGGGATTATTCTATATGAAGTTTGGAGTTTAAAGACTTACACTGTTACAGTCGTTTTTTTTCTTTTATAAATCTTATAAGTAAACTCTCAGAAAACCAGAAGGCTTAATTAGTAAGCGGCAGCAAGAGGCAACGTAGGCGGCGGTAGACCGCTGGTAGCTGGCTTCTAATGAAACCCCTGGCTTGACAGATGATGAGAATGAAGAAACATCTTTTGATAGATATATGTAGATATACTATCAAGGAAGTCTAAGAAACAAAATACTCTTGACTTTCACGCGATCACGATGACCCACAAGGATTAAAAGACAAAGAGTGATCTGAAACATTCCAATTCACCTTGTTTCCTTTAGGATCTGTCCAGATGCCCTTAAGGACAGAACCAAACTCTCCTTGACCCAGCTCTGCTCCGAGCTCTAGTGACTGACTCACAATCAGTGTCTGTTGAGACTGCATAGGAGCTGAAAAGAATAAAGAGAATTGGTGAATGATCAACAAAGAATTTCTTCTTGAAAAAATTGAGACAAGTACAGTGTACTGGTTATGAGAATTGAGGAACTCATCAGCAGGACTAGGGTAATTTGTAATTTTGTAAGATTCTCGCAACCCTCTACACATGTCACTACTACGGAAACTGTGATAAGCTCCAGCAGTGTGGGCCAGTTACCTTACCTCTCTACAGTGAAGTAAGCAAAGTTTACCCAATGTTACTATATCAGGTGTCACATACCTTGCGCTGGAATTGGAACATTTGATTTTGCGGAGCTTGGAGGATTAGGGAGACTTGGTCTTGTTGGACTTGGAGGATTCGGTGGAAGGGGCGGCGGTGGTCGGCGCTGTCCTCTTGGTGGTGGGTTTGTAGGTGGAGGGGGTAGCGGGTGTCTGTCTTCCAGTTTACTGAAATTTTCTCCATCATGGATGCCTGGGACATGAGAGTTGTGCTCGCTAATGGATCTCTTTAAAGCTGGAGGTGTTGCCTTCCTCTGAGAACTTTTATCAGTATCAAGGGTTTCCTTAAATCAGGGAAAAACAAAATGTGTTAAGCTTAAGCTTTAGTTTCAGTAGGTTTTGCCCCTTTCCCTTGCGGCACTAGTACTGTAATCTGGCCTTTTATATTGCTCAGTGGAATGGTCATTACAGATAACTATAAAATTTGAAGTTGCATGAAGTTGCTTGGTTTTGAATTTCTGTACGCAAGTAACAACCAATCCCAGGACCAATGACCATTTTGCAACTGTACACTATGGGGGTCCGTGTTAATGGTTCCCTGGAAAACCTTTCAGATTTGATTCTCAAAAACATTTAACTCCTGCATTCTTGAGACTAACAATCGGTTTGTTCAATAATATGGAGAATTTAGATGCAGATCATCTTCAACTGCGCGAGAGAGATTTGGTGGCCTAATGGTTAGTGCATTGTACTCTGGATTGCACAGTCTGGGTTCTAGCTCTGGCCAGGGTCATTGTGTTGTGTTCTTGGACAAGGGTAAGACACTTATTCACATTGCCTCTCTCCACCCAGGAGTATAAATGGGCACTGGTGACAAAATGCTGGGGAGAGGTGTAACCTGCAACAGACTAGCACCCAATTCTGGAGGAGCAGCAATACTCCTAGTTGGCTTCATTCTACAGAAACCAGTGTGGGCCCACTTAGCCTGAGTGTGGCTTTACCTTTTACCATCTTCAACTGTGCAGGGTTTTCCTTTTCTGCAGGCAACAGGCGATTTTCGCCACCTGTGAAAATGTCCTTTGCCTGCAACTTTAATTTCCACTGAAAACAATCCTTGGGTTTATCAATAATTTTTTGTTGATTTCTCCGCCTGTTTTCACTTTTTCTACACCCTGAGTCTGTGTAATGTACTTACAGCAGATCCTGCTCTTTGTAGAGGATTTCTTCCAGGCAGGACTCTTCCCGAGGGAGTATTAAGTACAGGGGTGCTTAGAGCAGGTGTTAAAGGAGGTCGCTTCCTTGTAGGTGGTGCTGGAATGTTTTGAACGACAACTGGCGGGTTTCCATCGGGAGGCAGAGCCATCTTGAGAAGAACTGGCAATCCATCTGCACATCGACTGTAGTGGTCAATAACATGAGGTAGAGTTTCAAACAGCGGACCATCGTCAATATAGAACCATCTGTCGGACTGTACAAAGGAGTGTAATAAAATAATATTAAACCTTACTGGATTTTCTGAACAAGATGGAGGGTTTGGATATGAAATAAGGGAAAAGATCAAAACAACTGCCGCACACTGGGGTCACCTAGTGTTTCTAATGGATACAACTGGTAACACTGGTACTGGGCATCCCCTCTCTATGAAAAGGGTACCTGCGACCTCTAGTGACCCCATCCCCCTTATTTATTATTATACCCTTCCTTCCCATTTTTCCAATAGAAGAGCAATGAATGACATGTATATTACATAATTTATATTACAAAAAGGTACCACCCCTGGGTAGCAGGCAGGACCCCCTGCCCTATCTATATACATGTACATTATAGGTGTAGAGCAGGAGAACAGCACCCCCCTGACACCAATGGTATTACAGCAGGTAGCAGGGGGGGACCCCACCCCCTAAAATTGGGTTCCTCTGGTGGACAGTTGTTTTGATTTCTTCCCTAAGGTAAAAGATCAACTTCAAGTTTAAAATGGTTTAAAAGCAAATAAAACTAAATTTAATAAAAATAAATGTTCCCAACATTTCCGGTGGCAGATCTAAGGGAGGGCTCCCCTTTTGTTGAGAAAAAGTAAGGAAATTTTGTTTTTTTCCACCTCCTTCTTTGAAGCAAGAAAATTGAAACAAGAAAATGTCCATGTTCACTTCAGCCCCTTCAGCACCCCCCCCCCCCCTGTTTTGACCACCCCCTGTTTGACCACCCCCCCTGTTTTGAGCACATCTGGATCTCCTACTGATCAGGCAAGAAACATAATCAAGGGAAACAACTAACAGAAATGTTTTAAAAACAAATAAGAAACAAATATTTACTCTGCTCCGTATTTGATAATGATAAATCTGTGTGTTGACAGCTACGGAAAGGACGTAGTAACCATGGTCGCGGGTGCTGAGACGTACAAGGAACAACCCATCAACTAAACCCCACTTCTGAAAGAGGGTAATGGTTTCCTGAAGGAAAAATCACAACAGCACATCAATATTTGAGAACACTCACAAGTTTTCATTCATGGACTGAGAGGATTTTGTTCTTGACTATTAACTGGAAATAAGACTAAAAATTTATGGATTGCCACATGGTCAGGACAACAAATTCTGGCCACTGTAGAGATAGCCATAAGGTGGCCAAAACTGTAAAAACCGTAAATCCTCGAATAAGCGTGCAGGGCGCTTATTTCAAATTTAGGATAAGGTGGGGGGGGGGGGGCACTTATTTTATTTTTCGCAAATCTTGGACAAACGGTCATTTGTTTTCATAATTTGGTAATATAACATTTTGCATGTAAACAAAAACATAACCTGAGCACGTGAGCATATCACCATAAATCCTGCTGCGTATCAATATACAACACTATAGCGGCACCCTTGGCATTTGTAATTATTTTGGTTCGCCGAACATGTTCACAAACTGAAACAAGTATTAATATGCAAATATGTTCATATAGTAGTCAAAAGTAGTTCGACTTTGATTCTGAATTACCAATGATTATACAAAATGACGAGTGATAAACATGACCAACCCAATACTCAACCTTTGTTGTCTCAGTTCTCACCCAGAAAAAAAAAACAGCGGGGGAGGGGAGGGGGATGCTTACTCAAGGGGGGTGCTTATTCGAGGGGAGGCGATTATTTGAGGATTTACAGTACCAACTCAGCGACATTGGTGTTTAATAAGCAAATCTGATTGATCTGCTATCTCAGGATATTCAACACTATCCACCTCCTAGGAGGTGAATAGTGCAGAGAATTGTGGGAAGCCTTTCGGCAGAGTGTTTACTGAGAAAAAATTAAAGGCTGATCAATCTAATATTTTGGAATATTTTACAGAATGAACATGATACTATGCTGTAAAGAAAACAAGGAAAGAAGACACACATACCTTTCTACCTAAATTTTCATGTAACCACATCCTCGGCAAAGTCTTTGGGGGCTGAACAGGATAATTATCAATTATTTCAGCTATATGCCCATGGCCATATCTAAGTGCAAGGTCTCTGGGTGTGTCCCCTTCTGACGATCGTGGGTGTGACGGAGCCCCAAGCTCTAAGAGAACCTTCAAGCAGTCAGCATGACCTCGTAAGGCTGCGATATGAAGAGCCACATAGCCTGTCACAGGAGAGCGGTCCTGTATGTCGGCTTTTCCTTTCCTTACAAGTGAAGAGCACACTAATGCATGACCTCCAATACAGGCAGCCTGACAACAATTCAATGACATAAGACATTGTATTGTCAGACAGTATACCTTATTATGCACCACAGCATCAATTTTTTGCTTTTTCTGTGATTCTTTTGAATCAAAATCAAAAATGATGCCGCAAAAATTAGTATGCACATAAATTAAAATTAATGTCAACACACATCAGGTAAGTGGGAGATGTTGTGGCTTAATGATTAGCGCATTGGACTCCGGATCAAGTAGTCCAGGTTTGAGCACTGACCGGGGTCACTGTATTGTATTCTTGGGCAAGACACTTAACTCTCACAGTGGCTCTCTCCACCCAGGAGTATAAATGAGTTCTGGGGACAAAATGCTGCGGGGTAACCTGCAATGGACTTGCATCCCATCCAGGGGAGTAGCAATACTCCTGGTCGGTTTCATGCTACAGAAACTGGGCTAAGCTCTGGCAGTTTGGGCCAGCTAGTTGTTCGCCACCCAGAATAGCTGGATGTTATTACAGATGTCAGCGGTTTGACATGCAAACAAGGAGAAAGGGTCAATCTGGCATTGTGGCAGTTTGATATACAAACAAGGCGAAAGGGTCAATCTGGCATAGCTTGTGTCACATCCGTCACATCCGTCATCTCCCCCTCGGCGAGAAAGGACAATTTTTTTAGGGGAGGAGGCGGATGTACACAGCTAATCTGGCACTGTATTATTATTATTATTGACGTTTGCATACTTTTGAAAACAAAATAATATTAACAGCTATTTGTCAGCACCCATTTATACTCTTGGGTAGAGGGAGGTAATAATTAAAGTGTCTTAGCCATGAACACAACACAATTACCCCAGCCAGTCTTCACACCAGGACACTACTTGATCCTCAGGGTGGTGGTGGGGGGGGGGGGGGGGGTGTCCCAATCATGAAATCCCAAGCCTATTTTTCCTCAAATCATGAATCATGTGTGTTTGTTACGGCATATGCCATCAATTCATGGATCATGACTAGATTTGAGTTCTTTTCACGTGTCACGAGTTTTTTTGGCTCAAATCACGCGTCACGCATAACCTCTAACACCCCAATCATTATGCCACCACGTCTGCTACCATAATGATTGTAAAAATAAAACTAATAACATAAAAAAAAAATTAAAACAAAATTAAGTGTTGGTGGTCTTGAGCACTTGTGCTAATTGTGGACACCGTAAATCAACAAACAAATTTGTAGCTGTAGGTGCGTGAATTGCTTTATGGTTCAATGAATTTCATGCGTTGAGCCTTGATCACATCCAGATAAGCTTAAATATTGACCTGATGTTATTTAGAGTAAGATAATCTAAGCTTATAAGCTTATATAAAAGGACTTGGAGTAAAGACTATATAGTTGATTCTTTGTTCCATCAGATGGATATCTATGGATATCTACGTATCAAATGAACCTTTCTGATACCCAATCGATTCCAAGAAACATACCATGGATTTTATCCAAGAGAATCTCTATAAACAGGAAGTACTTTTAATAACAGAACTCGATGCCAAGGAATTTATTCTCGAGTTTTACCTGTAACGGCGTGTTGCCGCTATAGTCTTTACACTTCGTGTCTGCTCCATGTTTGAGCAACAGGGACACAATGTCTTCAAAACCACGACAGGCAGCCTCGTGTAGTGGCGTGACTCCTTGTTCATTTCTTGTGATGACATCGGATAGATTTTGTCCGGTCAATAAACCCGATACTAAGTTGAAATTCCCTTCCGCACACGCGAGATGAAGGGGAGTTGTCACTCCATGTTTTCTACACGAAGTAGGGGGCGGATTCCCCTTACAAAACTGTGAAAGTCTGATCGGTAATCCATCAGCTTGTTCTCTGTAGTATTCGATTAGCGAATCTAACCCCTCAAACATCGGTCCATCGTCTATTGAATAATAAATACCCCCACGGCACTGGATCTGAAAATGAAGCGCTTGATTGACATGCCATAGCGACAAGACAAAGCTGTCCTCTGCGCCAGCCTTGTTTCTCACAAGGAAGAGCCCCTCTTGTCTACCATTTTGGAGCAAGATTTCGATCGCTTGTTCGCGTGTGATTCGTCCGTGATACCACGTGCAATCGTTAAGAGTAGCGGACATTTTTTCGCTCCGTTCCAACCATTTACTAGCGCGGGCATTCCGTGTGGACGAATTTCCGGCATTAGATATATTGGTACTTCATATGCTTCGCATATTTGCAAACAGGATGAGCGCAGTTAATTTGGCCTCTTCATTCATTGACATTTGATCTACATAGAAACGAGGTTTAGGTTACATTGTGTACAAAGTGCGCGGTTTCTTCCCAGGGGGACTCCTCGGGGTACGGTGTACTCACGGGAATGGGGAACAGGTTTGGAAATTTCCTGTTAAATGGGGCTGGGATTCGATATGAACTAAAAGTGAATGGGGGGTATTTCAGATTGCTCGCGAATCTGACTTAGTCTGGTCGGGAATGTTTGAGGCTCCATTTAAAAAAAATAATGACAATATTCTATCCCCTCTACTTCCCCCTCTTGCGGCGCGGGGGATTTCCGTAATTTTTTTTACCAAATCGTCGGACTGCACACGACACTATAGAATAAAGCAACAAAAAAAAATCGCCTGTGAATATTTCGAATGCGCGAACTAAAAAACACCATAAAAAAACCTCTTGAAAACTCTTGAAAATATTTACGGTACATATATCAGCGGTATCTGACTAAGAATATGCGCGGAAAATGGTTACCGTGGAAACCGAGCTAAATCAAAATGGTGGACAAATTTGAGTGATAGAAGTTTTTCACCAAACGATCACCATTACAGCCTTTTATTTCAATAACCATGTCTTCTGCAGGAACAGCAAAGAAACCTGTGCCCATTATCCGTACAGTGGTGCCGGGAAATCGAACGATCGATGAAATTTACGAAGAAGAAGCTCGTGAGATTGTCGACGAGGCCATTGAAAATGCCCGGCGTCGATTGTCAGTGTACGCTGGCGGGTCAAGGGATGGAGAAGCTCCAGATGTAAAGGAAGATGAACCGACAATAGATCCCGAGACTGGTTATGAGATTCCCAACATCAAATGGATGACTGCAGATAATTTTACGGTCGCTGGGGGGTTAGAAAAGATTGAAGAATTTATCCAGGTACGTGTAGGTGAAGAGACGTACTATAGAAGCATAATTGTAATATAACGTGGTAGTAAGGTGGAGTAATTAGCACCAGGAACTAACTTCAGTGTACATAAATATATATAAAAAAATTAAAGAAGCTATGTCACGATATATTGTTTACCAACTTCAAGGTAGCTAGAAAAACGGAGCAACATCAGAATACCCAGCCATTTAATTTGGATGGTATTCCGTGGTCTGTGGTACCACAGTCACAGAATTTCAATAATAGAGATCCCGCAGTCCCAGTAGTGAGCAGAACCAGTGATCGCGCAATTGATGTTAAATTTTGACGACTTGACTTGACACCTGACACCTTGACGCTTAACTTTGTTATTAAAAAGTTGCACAAAGTTATGAATGGTTACAACTATCTTGTAGACATGGGAGCGTGACAGAAGCTGGCTATATTGTATTGACTTTCTGAGAGAAGAGGAGCACCCTTACAGTTGGCGATATCGCTATGCTGTCAAGTGGAGTATACCAACCAGGAGAAGGCCCATTCCAAGAGCAACTGCTTCAGTTTACATCACTATTGAAGTTAGCAAATTTAAGCCAAAGGTATGATAAATGAGTAAATGGTACATGTAAATGGTAAATTTGAGACTTTGTGAGACGGAGAGACAAGCGTTTTTCTCTGCGAACCCAAAACTTTTAATTGAGACTCCGAAACAGCTTTGCAAAAAAATTGAGACTGCGAGACGTACAGAACCGCTCAAAAATGAGGCTGCGAGACCTGTGAAATTCGACTAAAATTTTGCGAGACCCATAATTTTTAAAATACCATGCGCCACCCCTTGTATTGTGGGGACTCAAGATCAGGATTTCTTTACATGTAATTGAACAAGAGAAATTCAATTAATTTTGTCTTCTATTTCAGACTTTTCCTGTTGAAGTTTACTATATTTTTGAGACGAATCGTCTTGTCCACAGGTATGTTAAATTAATAAATATAATAATAATAATTATTAGTAACTGAACTGAACCATTCATTACCAGGAAAGGTCAGGAAAACATCAGAGTGACATCTAATAGGTTCTCTGCATTCTGGGAGCATTTGTGAACAAAATACCATTCGACAGATGTTGTTTATAAAAAAAAACATCCCTACAAGTAGACGAAGAGGGGGTGGGGGTTGGGGTGGACGCCAACCCCTATATATCCTTCTATGTATAGACAATGATGATTTTCTTCTTTATTTTTAGGCCTGGAAAAACAAGGTTCAGAGAGAAGTGGTTAAAAGATATTATAGAGAGCAAGATTCGACTCATGGGTGCGGTGAAGTTCTGATCCTGCAATCAAAATCTGACCCGCAGTTCATTAGATGTCTGGAAATACTATTTCGATAAATTAAATTCCTGGATACTGAACAACCATTTTAGTCTACAAGCATGAGAATTTTGAGACAAACAGTGGTTTGAAAAATGTCCTATGTTTTAGTGGAAAAGCTGATGGAAACCTTTCTGTTGTAAATACGTCTGCTCACAAACAGTCATGCTTGTAAATGTACAGAATAATTTTATTTTTTTGTGATCTGGGTTTTGGGCATTTATTTAGAAACTATTACTTGTAAGTACAACCTAAAGGTACCAAACTTCATCCAAGTCTATATTTTCTCTACCTAAAAATTAAAAAAAATAATTCAGTATTTTCTTTTAATACCATAGTAAAGAAATATTTACTATACTATACACAGAAGAACACATGATACACAACATTGCGGAATATTCTGTGCCAGAGTGGCCGGCTGACTTTCCTTGGAAAAAGCTTGCTGTTTGTTTATAAATCGTACATTGTCTGCAATTCTGTGTGATTCTCAATGAAGATATTTTACTGAGTCAATCAAGTCCTTGATTCTTATTTTACCTGCCTAGTTGAATTTGCTACAAAATGTAGAGAGAAAATAGTAATAGTTTCGCTAGAGAGACTATAATCAAACGACACCCCTAGTTGCTGGACAAGAAAGTAACATAACCAAGGCATGGTATTTCTGTATAAAGTGTGCTCATGATAATCGCGGATGATACCTGTAAATTGCCACATTTCTGGGTTTCTGAGTGAGAACGTGTATTATATAAAAATTTGTTAATAACTCTGTTACAAAACATGTAAAACATTCCCATGTGTAAGATAAGAATTTAAAATAAAACTATTCAATCTTTAACCTACAAGCAGTCTGTCATTTTTCTCAGGGATAGTCGAGTGGGAGAGCACGCGACCGCGCGCGAAAATCACCTCGAGGAGACGCGACGCGCGGTGGCGAGAAAAAATGAGGGACGTCACAGAATCTACACACAGTATTTTGTTTCATTTCTATAAGAGTGGTTTTCGTTTGACCTTAAAACGATTGCGCACAAACAGAACGTGAACAACAAATGAACGGATAGATCGTCAGAGTGTAGGAGGAAATTAAATGGTTTACGAACGTAGCCTGCATAGCAGGCGCTGAGTGTTTTTAGGGGCGCGCGCGAGAGAAGAGACGCGCAAAGAGAGACTCGACTCGCACGTTTTCTTCCTCGCGCGCGCCACTCCAACTCCCGCTTCATTGCTCTAGCGCCTGCTATTTTTACGTCCATGGCGTCTCGTGCCATTTTCTCAGATTTCCCTGAAATGCTGAAGTCAAGGAACCTTAAAACTACCCACAATACCTTTCGGGATTGTCGCGTACGCTTTTTTAAGACAACTTTTCTAGAAACAGCTGTATACGCGAACGTAT
This sequence comes from Desmophyllum pertusum, assembly GCA_029204205.1. Lineage (NCBI taxonomy): Eukaryota > Metazoa > Cnidaria > Anthozoa > Scleractinia > Caryophylliidae > Desmophyllum > Desmophyllum pertusum. Next base: position 617,774 of record MU827809.1, read on the forward strand.
ACAAACGCGCGCGAGATTTGGAGGCGAACACGCCAGCCATTCAGTCCTAAAGCTGATGGTGTTTTAATTGTCAGAAAGTGCGCATGGAATGACATATTACTTTCCTTTTTTTTAACTCTTGGTAAGTCAAACAGAAGAGGACTCTAACGACAACACATTTTCGAGGTCAAACGAAAAATAGCTCTAACGGCAAAGCTATTTAGTAAAGAGTATTAAGGTACAAGTACGACCCACTCTCGTTTGCTAAGAATTAAAGCATAGATCTTGCCAGAGTTTCTCATTTTGGTGCTGACCATAGGGAAACTATAGGGCTTAGAGCACGGCATTAAAACAGGATCAACTCTCCGTCGTCGTGAGAGAGGAACCGCCCTGACCAGTTTACATTGACAATGATTTCTAAAGCAATTTTAATTGACCAGGACGGAAGCATAAGAAAGTTCTCTTCATTGTCCATTTTTTTACACTCAAGTGGGTTAACCCGGATCCAGTCTGTCGCATTCTGATAAAACGGACAAAGCAAACGCGCGAAAGTGAGAAGAAAAATATCACAAACCAAGTTATGACGCGTCCCGCTCTCTCGTTTTCCCGTCCGACCTGATCTAACTCAGTCAAATCAATAAGCATTTTATCACCGGTTTTATTTTTTTGGAAAGTTATGAAAAGGGGTCTGAAGATTTATGGTGAATGTTCTCGGAATTGCGCACGCCAAGTGTTTAATTTTGCGGGGCCGGACGGCTTTTTCCCGCGCACCTACGCCAGCTTGCAGTACGTTACAGCGCTGTGAAGAAAGTTTTATAATAGCAGAGTGTAGAAAGGCCGCAGTCTATTTTAAATTAATTACACAAAATACATGAATAGAATGAAGTAAAAACAATAGGTGCGAGAAAAAGCGGCAATTTCATGATTTTAAGTAATGAGCGTCATCCATTGTTTTATTCTTGAAAACTCAATTTCTTCGTTAAAAAGAAGTTTTGTTTTCAGAAGATACAAAGCAATTCGTTTCTAAAGAAACTGTTATGCTGCGTCGGCGGGCAAGTGAAACACAACTTGAATTCGTTAAAGGTAAATTAACCGCCGTAGCGTTTGCCCTTCGGAAGGAGCAAAGAGCTAACGCTCGAAACGTCAGCTTTCCAATTTCGCTACGGCGGTTAATTTACCTTTATCAACTTCCTTCCTCTACCGAGGATTTCTTACATTTGGATTTTAATGCCAAAGAAGGAGTACAAATCTAAAAGTCGAGAAGGGATGTGTCGACTGAGAAACCTAACTGCGTAGCAGGCGCTGGATTAAAATAGAGCGCGAGTTAGAGGGGCACACGCGAGGAAGCCGCGCGAGGTGAGAAAAGTGCGCGTCTCTTTCCTTGTACGCGCTTCTCCAACACACACTTAGTATTTTACCCCGCAGGCTACCAAACTTCAGTCAGTCGAACGGCCACCTCTCTACAACAGCCAGGATTTTTCGTCCCGACCGTGCGCCGATCCATACACTGCATTTTCGTAAGTAATCAAATCATTTCAAATGCTGGAAATTATTTCTCAGCTCGACTCCCCCAAGAGCTCGCATTGTGCAAAACAATAACACACTTGCGCGCTCGAAAGTTTATTTGCCGCGCTAATCAGGCAAAAATAAAACAATAGTTGTGGTTATTTAATGATAAAAAACAAAAAACAACATGGATCATCGAATTTTATAAATTCTCCACGTTTTCATGCTCCTGGTTCTTTATAACGTTCAACACCTTAAATTTAAGGTGATTCCTTGGTATTGCATTGCGCATCCTTACTGCGCATAATTTATTGCGTCATTTGCGCGCGCCACGCGTCATTTAGCGCGAGTGCGAGCGCGCGCACATACAGAACATTACAGGATTTCTTTCAGACAAAGCTTGGCTGGGAAATAAATGGTCGTTTTCTTCTAAACAAGCACGGTGACCCCCATTTTTTATTTCATAATTTTAATAAGAACAGTATCTACATTACACAAGAAAAAGATGGGCAGAAATCTATGATCAGTTTTTTGGCAATTTAACTAAATTCTCCGGAGGGAGCCACTACGGTCCCACAGCGCATATCCAATTTGAATCTACTTTGGAGTGTAAAGTAAATACAAAGGAAATCAAAGACATTTTTCTGGAACGTCGGTGAATAAACAATGGAATAAAGTCAAACTCTGTGCGATATCACGGCTGCATTGAAAAACATCGAGCTTATTTGCTGCGCACGGTTTTTGCAAAAAGGGGCCAAAATGACCGCACTCGTCAGCATTGTGGCGTGGAAACGAGCACGGTGACCCCCTCTTTTTATCACGTTTTTATTATCTCCTTGACTTGTTACAAATGTGTACCAAGTTTCATCGGAAAATCTATGTTTGGTTCTATTACCAGGGAATTTACCTTAAGGCACTTTGACAGCTCACAGTAAAAAGTTAACGCTTGGCAATGGACCATCCCGCGCGCTTGCGCAGTATTCATTTTCTCGTAATGATCAAATGCTCCAACTCTCGATACTCGTGCTATTTCCCAAGGTGACTCAAATGCTTGAACTATTCCTGGTACTGACTAACGCAAAATGTTCGATCCTCCCAACAAAATAAGTTCTTCTTAGTAAAAACTCGCAAGTTATATCCACTGCACAAAAAAAATGGGCGGAACTTGTGCTCATCATTTGCTAGACTATTAAATGTTTGGCTAATAAAAATAAAACAATAGGTGCGAGAAGAGTGGTGCCATAATACAAACTAATTACAAAGGTTAATGAGCGTTATTTGTTGTTTTATTTGTAAAAAGCAAGTTTCTTCCAAAACAAACACGGAACTTCATCACGTTTTTCTTTCTCCAGGTTAGCCCGCGCAGCAGTCCGTTTCTTTTCGAGAGCGCGGGAGGACTCGTAAAGACATGGAGCGCGAAAAGGAGCAAAAAAAAAAAACAATGGAGGGAGCATGCAATTTTTCCCGCACTTTTTGCGCTCCATGCCTTCACGCGCCTCCCGCGCTCTCTGAAAGGAAAAACGGACTGCTGCGCGGGCTAGCTCTAGTCTCCTACGCAGCCGTTATTTGTGTCGTCACGCCAACGCTTCAAAAAACGGCTGCGTAGGAGACTAGCTAGCCTCCAGGTTCTTTAACAGATAATCGATGAAAAGCGTAGATTATTTTTACATAGGGTTTTAGAAAACACGAACTCGATTCGTATGCTATTAGTTTTTGTAACTTCTCAGATACTCCTATTTTCTCGTAACGTTAGCACACATGGACGAAATGTGCGATGCTCCCACAAATTGGAAAAAAGAAAAAGAAAATGAAAGCTCTCACTGCGCGAAAAAAATGGGCGGGACTTGCGCGCTTGTAATCAACAACACACGCGCGAAATACACGCTAATTAGCTTGTTTGTCATAAAAGACGCTTTTGATTTCGCACATTGGTATTACTTTATTATCAAACAAATTACTGTTATTGATACACGCGAAATCTTCTGTGTCCGTATTGTTAAGATTCAACTGATTCTTTCTCTCATTGGCTGATATATTTGAATGAGATCAATATAAAAAGGCTCTTCTCACAACTTTTGGCCACAGCTTACAAATCTTCTGACTTGTTCAGAGAGTTTTAGAGTCGCGCCCATTACAGCTTCAGTTAAGTTATGGCAAAATTGCTCTTCGACCCGTTTGATTTCAACGATGATGACTACGTCCCTAGCCGTGAGAAACGATTTCAGTGAATCATTCATGGAGAGAGTTTTTTGGCGGCCACGGCAAGAAAAGAAAGGCGGGATCCCTCACGGTAAGAAAGATGAAATGTCAGTCAGATTATATTTATATACTGGTGTGGTTTTTTAAACACTGTCAAAATTCTTGCAGCCTGGTTTCCATATGATCGCAACGATCGCAGTCGCAAATCGTTGCGATCGTTGCGACTGTGGTCGTTGCGATCATATGGAAACCAGGCTAAAGTATGCTTAGAGGTTAAGGAAATAGGAGACGTCTGCACGCAGGCTATTATCGTATCGTGAAGGAAATGGCTCACTTGGTTTCAATCAAACTTCCAACAATTGTTTAAACCAAGACAATTACTTGGTTTCTGAAACAAACTTCCTCGTTGTTTTTATGATTAGGTTTTCGTTAACGCACCACCAGTTTACGTTTTTACCAGCATTCTTGAGTGATAACAAGTCTTTTTTACAGTGTTGATAAGCCTAGCGTGGTAGACGTAGAAAAAGTCATATTTATGCATCGAATTATTAATTGCGCGGGGCAAAGTAACTAATATACAGCTGTTTGGAGAAAGGTTGTCGGAAAAAAAGCGCACGCGACAATCCCGAAAGGTATTGTGGGTAGTTTTAAGTTCACGGTTCCTTGACTTCAGCATTTCAGGGAAATCTGAGAAAATGGCACGAGACGCCATGGACGAGTGCTAAAAGAAAGCACACAAAGTAGGTTCGACAGCTACAGTGTCAGGAACGTACCTTGCTGACCATATCCCAGATTACCTTTCGGGATTGTCGCGTGCGCTTTTTTCCGACAACCTTTCTCCAAACAGCTGTATATATGTGATCGAACTGTTACGTTGTTTACAAGTGGGCCACGTGTCTTAAAATCTGTGTCCGATTTTCGAAACTTCCTTGTGATTACCAGCGATCGTATGCAAACCAGCCTCACTTTGTTGTTTTCCTAGTATATGAATGGGTTTTAGTGCTTTTTTTACGCCTCTTTCTGTTATAATTTGATTTACGGTCATACGAAATACATCGCCCTTACTGTCAGTATACCAAGAGCTAACACTCGAAACGTCAGCTTTATAAGTTCGTTGCGGCGGTTAATTTACCTTTATCGACTACATGTTTCACTTGAGTTGTCCGCCGACACAGCACAACAATTTCTTTAGAAACTAATCGCTTTGTTCATGTCAAACTATATTTTTGGCTACGCCGATGGGCTAACGCTCAAAACGTCAGCTTTGCACGAATCTCGTTTTATTATGATTTTTTGCGGCTTCGTCGTCGGCTTCATCAACTATCACAAAATGAGAGGGACTGGAATAGCGAAAAATTCGCCCGGCCCCTCCGCTCTCCCTAGTCCGCTCTCCTCTTTTCCTTCTCAGTCCCCACAGTAACTGTTATTTTATTTAGAGCGGTTTTTTAATTGAGTGTAGAAAATAATACGGAATTGCTTTGGTTTTGCTTTACTACGCTCTGTGATTGGTTTAAAAAATATCGCGCCACCTTCTCAACCAATCAGGTGCAAAACCAATTGTGACTTGGTCGCACACGTTTTCCCGCGCTTGGCACCGATTGCATGTATTCGCTTCGAGTTCTCATTGGCTCATTACGTTGTTTACATTTGTTGTGATTGGCCATTGTAATTGCATTGGTTTTGGTTTTGCAACGCTGAAAACCACTCTAACACAGTCCCTTTCTATGTCTTATCAAGGTGGAAGAAGAACGTCAGAAAAGCAGCCCTTAACTCAGGACTGGAGACAATAGATTACCGAGGACGCCCGCGTCCCGCGAGAAAGACTGGTCCAGACTGCGGCTGCGGCAGACTTGAGTGTTTCAAGAAGATCGACCTGGAGACCAGGAACAGCATATTGACGACTTTTAACGCCATGGGTGAATATAATGCACAAAACGTCTATCTCCGTGGGCTCGTCGAAGCGAGGGAAATTAAAAGGCGGCTTGGATCTGGTAGGCGTTTCCGGAATGCTCGTATGCCTTCTTTGTACAGGACAGACAGTTGAAGCGGATACAGGTATGCTTTGCTACACTGTATTTTATTTAGAAAATAGAGGGTAGTTTGAATTCAGATTACAATGGCTACTATGTAACTGTCTCTCTTAGTTATATATTTCTGAAGATAAAAAGACGCTAAGAAAGTAATAATAACTACAGAGAGAGGATGATCTCTTCCAGTATTATTATTTTTTAATTTCAATCCGCCTGGCATTCCATAGCTGAGCTATTTGAAGAGCGCTTCCTGACTGTTAAGTTTGAGTAACGTGAACAGAAGGAAATAAATTGTTCTTTCATAGTATGGCGAAAAACTATTAATAAATTTCAAAAATAGATCATCCTGTCAGTGTAACAGCCTGCGTCGCAAATTTCGCTACGGCGGTTAATTTACCTTTATCAACTTCCTTCCCTCTACCGAGGATTTCTTACATTTGGATTTAATGCCAAAGAAGGAGTACAAATCTAAAAGTCGAGAAGGGATGTGTCCGACTGAGAAACCAACTGCGTAGCAGGCGCTGGATTAAAATAGAGCGCGAGTTAGAGGGGCACACGCGAGGAAGCCGCGCGAGGCGAGAAAAGTGCGCGTCTCTTTCCTTGTACGCGCTTCTCCAACACACACTTAGTATTTTACCCCGCAGGCTACCAAACTTCAGTCAGTCGAACGGCCACCTCTCTACAACAGCCAGGATTTTTCGTCCCGACCGTGCGCCGATCCATACACTGCATTTTCGTAGGTAATCAAATCATTTCAAATGCTGGAAATTATTTCTCAGCTCGACTCCCCAAGAGCTCGCATTGTGCAAAACAATAACACACTTGCGCGCTCGAAAGTTTATTTGCCGCGCTAATCAGGCAAAAATAAAACAATAGTTGTGGTTATTTAATGATAAAAACAAAAAAACAACATGGATCATCGAATTTTATAAATTCTCCACGTTTTCATGCTCCTGGTTCTTTATAACGTTCAAACACTTAAATTTAAGGCACTTTGACAGCTCACAGAAAAAAGTTAACGCTTGGCAATGGACCATCCCGCGCGCTTGCGCAGTATTCATTTTTCTCGTAATGATCAAATGCTCCAACTCTCGATACTCGTGCTATTTCCCAAGGTTGACTCAAATGCTTGAACTATTCCTGTACTGACTAACACAAAAATGTTCGATCCTCCCAACAAAATAAGTTCTTCTTATTAAAACTCGCAAGTTATATCCACTGCACAAAAAAATGGGCGGAACTTGTGCTCATCATTTGCTAAACTAATGTTTGGCTAATAAAAATAAAACAATAGGTGCGAGAAGAGTGGTGCCATAATACAAACTAATTACAAGGTAATGAGCGTTATTTGTTGTTTTATTTGTAAAAAGCAAGTTTTCTTCCAAAACAAACACGGAACTTCATCACGTTTTCTTTCTCCAGGTTAGCCCGCGCAGCAGTCGTTTCTTTTCCGAGAGCGCGGGAGGCTCGTAAAGACATGGAGCGCGAAAAGGAGCAAAAAAAAAAAAATGGGAGGAGAGAGCAATTATTTTTCGCACTTTTCGCGCTCCATGCCTTCACGCGCCTCCCGCGCTCTCTGAAAGGAAACGACTGCCTGCGCGGGCTAGCTCCTAGTCTCCTACGCAGCCGTTATTTGTGTCGTCACGCAACGCTTCAAAAAACGGCCTGCGTAGGAGACTAGCTAGCTCCAGGTTCTTTAACAGATAATCGAGGAAAAGCGTAGATTATTTTTACATAGGGTTTTAGAAAACACGAACTCGATCGTATGCTATTAGTTTTTGTAACTTCTCAGATACTCCTATTTTTCTCGTAAGTTAGCACACATGACGAAATGTGCGATGCTCCCACAAATTGAAAAAAAGAAAAAGAAATGAAAGCTCTCACTGCGCGAAAAAATGGGCCGGACTTGCGCGCTTGTAATCAACAACACACGCCGCGAAACACACGCTAATTAGCTTGTTTGTCCTAAAAGACGCTTTTGATTTCGCACATTGGTATTACTTTATTATCAAAACAAATTACTGTTATTGATACACGCGAAATCTTCTGTGTCCCGTATTGTTAAGATTCAACTGATTCTTTCTCTCATTGGCTGATATATTTGAATGAGATCAATATAAAAAGGCTCTTCTCACAACTTTTGGCCACAGCTTACAAATCTTCTGACTTGTTCAGAGAGTTTTAGAGTCGCGCGCCATTACAGCTTCAGTTAAGTTATGGCAAAATTGCTCTTCGACCCGTTTGATTTCAACGATGACGACTACGTCCCTAGCCGTGAGAACGATTTCAGTGAATCATTCATGGAGAGAGTTTTTGGCGGCCACGGCAAGAAAAGAAAGGCGGATCCCTCACGGTAAGAAAGATGAAATGTCAGTCAGATATATTTATATACTGGTGTGGTTTTTTAACACTGTCAAAATTCTGAGAAAACAAAAGCCTGATTTCCATATGATCGCAACGATCGCAGTCGCAAATCGTTGCGATCGTTGCGACTGCGGTCGTTGCGATCATATGGAAACCAGGCTAAAGTATGCTTAGAGGTTAAGGAAATAGGAGACGTCTGCACGCAGGCTATTATCGTATCGTGAAGGAAATGGCTCACTTGGTTTCAATCAAACTTCCAACAATTGTTTAAACCAAGACAATTACTTGGTTTCTGAAACAAACTTCCTCGTTGTTTTATGATTAGGTTTCGTTAACGCACCACAGTTTACGTTTTTACCAGCATTCTTGAGTGATAACAAGTCTTTTTTACAGTGTTGATAAGCCTAGCGTGGTAGACGTAGAAAAAGTCATATTATGCATCGAATTATTAATTGCGCGGGGCAAAGTAACTAATATACAGCTGTTTCGAGAAAGGTTGTCGGAAAAAAAGCGCACGCGACAATCCCGAAAGGTATTGTGGGTAGTTTTAAGTTCACGGTTCCTTGACTTCAGCATTTCAGGGAAATCTGAGGAAAATGGCACGAGACGCCATGGACGTATGTTTGCGAGTGCTAAAAGAAAGCAACAAAAGTAGGTTCGACAGCTACAGTGTCAGGAACGTACCTTGCTGATCATATCCCAGATTACCTTTCGGGATTGTCGCGTGCGCTTTTTTCCGACAACCTTTCTCCAAACAGCTGTATATATGTGATCGAACTGTTTACGTTGTTTACAAGTGGGCCACGTGTCTTAAAATCTGGGTCCGATTTTCGAACTTCCTTGTTGATTACCAGCGATCGTATGCAAAACCAGCCTCACTTTGTTGTTTTCTAGTATATGAATGGGTTTTAGTGCTTTTTTACGCCTCTTTCTGTTATAACTGATTTACGGTCATACGAAATACATCGCCCTTACTGTCAGTATACCAAGAGCTAACACTCGAAACGTCAGCTTTATAAGTTTTGTTGCGGGGGTTAATTTACCTTTATCGACTAAATGTTTCACTTGAGTTATCCGCCGACACAGCACAACAATTTCTTTACAAACTAATCGCTTTGTTCATGTCAAACTATATTTTTGGCTACGCCGATGGGCTAACGCTCAAAACGTCAGCTTTGCACGAATCTCGTTTTATTATGATTTTTTGCGGCTTCGTCGTCGGCTTCATCAAACTATCACAAAATGAGAGGGACTGGGAATAGCGAAAATTCGCCCGGCCCCTCCGCTCTCCCTAGTCCGCTCTCCTCTTTTCCTTCTCAGTCCCCACAGTAACTGTTATTTTATTTAGAGCGGTTTTAATTGAGTGTAGAAAATAATACGGAATTGCTTTGGTTTTGCTTTACTACGCTCTGTGATTGGTTTAAAAATATCGCGCCACCTTCTCAACCAATCAGGTGCAAAACCAATTGCGACTTGGTCGCACACGTTTTCCCGCGCTTGGCACCGATTGCATGTATTCGCTTCGAGTTGCATTGGTTTTGGTTTTGCAACGCTGAAAACCACTCTAACACAGTCCCTTTCTATGTCTTATCAAGGTGGAAGAAGAACGTCAGAAAAGCAGCCCTTAACTCGGGACTGGAGACAATAGATTACCGAGGACGCCCGCGTCCCCGCGAGAAAGACTGGTCCAGACTGCGGCTGCGGCAGACTTGAGTGTTTCAAGAAGATCGACCTGGAGACCAGGAACAGCATATTGACGACTTTTAACGCCATGGGTGAATATAATGCGCAAAACGTCTATCTCCGTGGGCTCGTCGAAGCGAGGGAAATTAAAAGGCGGCTTGGATCTGGTAGGCGTTTCCGGAAATGCTCGTATGCCTTCTTTGTACAGGACAGACAGTTGAAGCGGATACAGGTATGCTTTGCTACACTGTATTTTATTTAGAAAATAGAGGGTGGTTTGAATTCAGATTACAATGGCTACTATGTAGCTGTCTCTTCTTAGTTATATATTTCTGAAGATAAAAAGACGCTAAGAAAGTAATAATAACTACAGAGAGAGGATGATCTCTTCCAGTATTATTATTTTTAATTTCAATCCGCCTGGCATTCCATAGCTGAGCTATTTGAAGAGCGCTTCCTGACTGTTAAGTTTGAGTAACGTGAACAGAAGGAAATAAATTGTTCTTTCATAGTATGGCGAAAAAACTATTAATAAATTTCAAAAATAGATCATCCTGTCAGTGTAACAGCCTGCGTCGCAAACGGAGTCCGTTTCCAGGGAGCGCGAAGAAGAGAGACCCTGGGAGAGATTAAGTTATTCCTGAAATTAACAATGGCTCAGTTCTTTCGCTTGGGAGATCAGTGAAAAACACACTTTGCATGCATTAACAGATCATGCTGCTCACTGCACAATCTGATTGGTCAGTGGACTAGCTTATTTTATTGCGCCCTCTATAAACTATCGAAATCTCATGGTCTATTGTAAAAATTTAAGTATCGATGAGTTTTTTTGTGAGAAATTCTCAGAGTTAATTCTGGCTATCAAATATGATTTTGGCTCAGAGACTTGCAGACTATTGGGACGAGCCGATCGATGTTCCTAGAATTATTTCTTGTTTACGTTTGTCCCATGTCAAACCTTACCAACGTGGCTAATCTGCACGTGAAAGCCATTAAGGGGTTAAACGTGGGCCTATTTAGTTTGACATAACTGGCTCAGATAGGTGACTGAATTGCCTTCATATGTGCCATTCTGTTTCTTACATGTTTATATTGCTTTGTCACGCAGGTGTGTCGTCAGGCGTTCCTTTCAATACACGGCATTAGCGATAAAAGAGTGAGGACACTGCGGGATAAACAAGACCTGGAAGACAAACGCGGACGCCATGACAACAGGCCGAACAGAATAAGCGAGGAGACGAAACAAAAGGTAACGCACATTGGAAGTTTTTGCGGCATTGTAATTGCTTTGGTTTTGATAGTACGACACTCCTTGATTGAAAGTCGAGTGCTGTAAACCTGTTACCTTATCCCATCTCGCGATGGGATACATGTATTTCAAAATTAGTTATTTCGATGTTGAATGAAGAAAAAAATCAAAAATTCGTGGAAGATATCTAGGTTGTTAATTGTAACTGAGAACATTTTCAGCTAGCTTTAGTCCTTTTTGCCGTGTTTAGCGAATCGCCGAAAAAATCGCTAAAATAAGTTGCTCAAAAACAGTATCCTTAATGTATTAAATAGTATAAAATCTATTAATAGTGCAACTACACGCTTCTTGTTTTTAGGTGAGGAATCACATACTTTCGTTTCCACGAAAAAAGCTCAGTCTTCAAGGAAGGAGTTACCCGCGAGTCGAATGTATCAACTGTACCTTCAGGCGAATGAGCCAGACGTTTGGGCTGAAAGGCAGGGAGGGGTTCTCAGGTAAATACAACATAAGCTGAAATTTATACATACACAGGGAAATAAAATGCCAAAAATGTGAATTTGAAATCCGTGTTATTTTCAAGAGGGAAGGAGTGTAGGAAAGCTTGCTTGATCTGAAATTAGCCCAGAATCTCGTTTAGTGGGTGTTGCAGTCCGGCTTAATACCCTTAAAGGCACCGGGATAAGTCTAATGGTGGTCATACCTCTCAACTTGTTGTACTCATGTTCTAACGGCCGATAGAGTACGAATAGCTCAGCCAATCAAATTGCAGCATTTGCATTAGAACAGTATAGAATTCCACCAATTGTTTATTAGATACTACCACTACCACATTCAGTTCCTTGTTATTAGCCACAGTTTAAAACAAAACAAGTTATGGAATTTTGCCAGCTAAGCCTACAGTTTGGTTTAGTTACGCCTCAAATGACATCAGTTATACGAGATTGCCACAGGGCGCTTTGATGTATTACGTGTAAATTGTTGCTTTAAATGGGTTCCTTTTCCTGTTTGTGCACCGGGTTCGTGCTTGTAGATCGATTAAAAAAAGGCTCAAACGAAGACTTTTTTGTAATATTTCTGTCGTACAATTCAGTACTCTTCCCATCTAAACTGGCATTTATTTGAGTACAAGTATACTCACGTGACTGTTTTCCACAATTTAGGTACAGACAACAGAGCCAGGCCCCAACCGAGACCACGAGACGGAAGCGGCCGGAAGAGAGCTTAGAACTTTACAGGAGAATGTCCAGACTCATCTGATCTACAGGTGTGTTAATTGAACTATAAAAATAACATTTAAGGGGTGGACCATTTAACTTCTGAGGGGGGGGGGGGGGGGAGTTGATTTTGAAAAAATAACCTGCAAGCACACTTGTTCACAAAAAAAATTTGTGTGCTGACACACGCAACTTTAGAAAAAATATCATGCACACACGAGTAGGCTCCATTTTCCAGCCGTTTTGTGAGCCTGCGTTCCTCGCCCCTAACACATGACATGCCCTGAGAAATTGAAATTATTGATTGTGCATGAAAGGGTTTGAAACAAAATTTGCGTTTATACCAAATCACCCAACCCCCCCCCCCCCTCAGAAATTAAATGGTCCACCCCTAAGCATTTAGTCACTCTAAAGGCCCGGACATTTCCAACTTTAGGGAATATAAAATGGCGCGTGTGCTTACATAACCTTATGCAATCGCATCACAAAGGGAATGTTTACAGTATTTCGTTGTTTGCCGAGTTGGTTATTTTGTTGCCATGGAAACATGCTGCCATGCTCTTGCTCTTTTTGCCAGAAGTTGAAAGGTGGATAATAAAATAATGAATGTTTTTACCACGAGATCTTCGCGCCGCTGTGTAATAGCCTCTATATATTTTGACTCATTGTTGGTATTAACACAGCATAACAAAACCCAACTATCTAATAAGATAACTACAGCCAACAGAACCACCCACTAATTTTCGTCTTTATTTCCTTAGGCCCTGAAAAACAGAAGTGGATGCCATAAAGAGCAATGTTTGTCTGGCGGATGCAGTGAAGTTTGAATCTTTTCACCACAAACAGCGTGCTGTTCATCAGATGTCTGAGAACACTTTCTCATTATAAAGTTCTAGAGACAACTATTTTTTCCTTTGTGTACATGATGAAATGTTTTAAACCTCTGTGTGATAAAAATATTGTATTTTCCTTTATTCTAAATTTTAAATAATTTTAACTGACGTTTTCTTCAATACTGTACAGAATTCTCCTAATACATGTTCAAATAAATTGTAAAAAATACACGATTTCAATTAAGTCCTTAGCCGTTTTCATGTTAATATTGTGTAATTTAGAATAGTTGTTAAATAAAATAATTAAGACTTTTTTATAAATTATACTGCAGTGTCTTGTTTCCCACATTTAAAAACCTTTTAGTTGCAATTCTACATTCATTTTTCATGTTTGTGATTGTTTTATCAAGAACATGCCTCGGCATAGTGACCGCCTAAAAGTAGAAACAATAGAAAGCTGTATTTTAACTGGAATTAGCATAACCCAGTGACACCTATTAGGCAAACTCGCAATCTGATTGGCTACGCAGGGGCGGTCTTATTTTAGATAGACTGCCCTGGGAGAGTGCGCAAGTGAAAGTGCCAAAATCACAAACCAAAACAAGAAATAATTAAAACCACTTTCACTGAACTTTTTTGTTGAATAGATCGGTCTCTGGGTAATGCTAAAAAATTAGAATAGATGGCTCGTTCTTGGTTTCTATCGACCCATCAGATTCACTCTCTCATAATTTGCCAAGCATACGTCAAGTATTTCTCATAGCTGTTCGCTATCTCATCCCCACAGCTCTCATTTTTTAACAAGTGCTAACTAATCATATCCTACCAGAGCTCTCATTTTTGGTGCTGACCATATAGAATGAGGGCTCAGGAGGTGTTAAATCATAGCATACACCTGTACAGTCCTTCCAGATCTTAAAGGGAGTGTTTCACGGTTCGGCGCATGTGCACGCTATGAAGTAGGCCCCATTTAATTTCAATGTTTATGAACCAATCTGAAGAGAGTACAATAACTCAGGCAGGAAATTTGCCTGTGAAAATTTCGAAGTAATCAGTTGAAATTTTCAATTTCTCTTGTCTGTGAGTAGTTGATTGTAGCGTAATTCTGTCTTTCTATTGCGTCATGCTTTAAATTTGACTCAACTGCGAGGGTATCTTTTCCTGACCTTTTTTCAGACTATTTTTACAATCCAAAACAGAACAGAAATTCTCTAGTGTGGTTGAGGTGCATGTAACAGGTTTAAACAGAACACAAATTATCCACTGTCAACTACATAGTCCCACATAATCTTTACCATCAGTGATGGGAAACCCCCCTAGAATTGAAACTGAAAGCAGATGTCTCAGCCTCTGTCATGTCTTGATCGTTAAATATTTGGTTTATTTTTAAAGAAACAGAAAAGCATCGGAATAAAATTTCCTCTAAAAATAGGAAGAAATTCTCCAGAAAGCCTGTGTTTCAACACGTAATGTAGTTAAATCACTTGTTGCCGGGAGTGAAAACCAGATGCTAATTTTAGCCAATGTCGCACTGAAGTGTAGCAGTAGCAGCTCTATTGTTGTTAGGGCTATTGACATTGTTTTTATTCAATGTCCTTTTGTTCAATTCGTTCTACCAATAGTGTTGGACTTTACGACAGCTGCTACATTGTCGCAACCGGATGTCTGACCGCTAGTCACAACCGGATGTCTGGGGCAAGTCACTATGAAAAAAACAAGAACCCCTGAAGGAGTTTACAAGCGGCCGATATCACCTTGAGGGGGGAAACAACAATCCACCTCTCCTCGCCCTCGGTCACTGGACTCTGAGGGGCACCTCCCAAATCTAAGAGTCAACATACGAAACTGCGTGACGGCGTGATGCAATATTTTGGCTAGCTCAAGTTTGAAAAGCTTGAGTCAAGCTCACTGCGTAGAAACTGTAATATCTAACCAAATGCCGTGAACTAAAAGCCAAATAAACATTTGAACAACTACCTTCACCAAGAATAGATGTCTTAACACCCACTAATCAATTCTTCTTCCAAAAACTATGCAGGATACTACGCACGAATACATTTAGCCCGCACCGTTAACGTTATCGCTGGACACCTCTCTCGCGCGCAAAGCAATAGTGTCTCTTTATTGCGTCATCCGGAAGATAAACTCTCTAGTGGCTAATTTTAGCCAATGTCAAATTGCATCATGTTCAACAAGGGCAGAGATGCGTTTTTCGCTTAATAACGCGAAAATAAATTGTGAATGATTGACATATTGTGGAATTGTGTGAAGAAAAACTGTTATGTGTTTTTGGGACCGGGTTTTATCATTTGTTTACTGGTTGAGGTGCATGTATTAGGTTTAAACAGAACAGAAATTCTCCAGTGGCTATACGTCATGCCCATGTAATGGGAAAACCCCATCTAGAATTGAAACTGAAAGCAGATGACTATTACATGTTATTTTCCCCCGTCTTGTTAAACATTTCGCTTGTTTCTGTTTAAAGAAACATGAAAAGAGCACTTACACGACACGAAAATTCCTCTAAAAGTAGGAAGAAATTCTCCACAAGGCCTGTGGAAGAGACATTCTCTAATGGCTAATTTCAGCCAGGGTGGGGGGGGGGGGGGGGGGGGGATAGAAAGCCGGCACTTTTCTTTGAGGACATAGCGGTGCCGGGCAACAGGCCAACAGTGCGAATCGTGTGTCAATCAAGCCGTTGCCAAGAATGACGTCAACCAAAACTTCATTGTTTTCTACCCGGGAAACTTTTTCAAGCTCGCAGCATATAGCTGTACGCGTGTAGTCTGCAAACACAGGACACACAGCGCTGGCGGACTTTTGGCCTGACCTTTCATGCCGCCAACTCGGCAGCGTGAAACAACAAGCGAAAAATCCGTCTGAGCTGTTTTTACATGCTACAGCGAGTCTTTCGGATAAGGTCAGTAGTGTTACTACTGGAACGGGAAGCGCAGTCGGATGAAAATGTATATCGTAATACACGAGGCGAAGCGAAATGAGACAACAACGAAAAAAAACACGTCTTCGTTTTCGAGCGAAAACAACCGAGGAAAAACACCTTTTTGTTATCATGCATACTAATTTTAGGTGTGAATTTCTTGCTTGACAAGCTTTTTTATTGTTAATAAGTTCCCGTGGGACAATCCTCTTAGCAACTAGTTGAGTGCTACTGCGCACACTCGGTTGTCCGGCACCGCTATGTCCGTAATTATGCAAACCATTTATAAGGAGTTTCTATCCCCCCTGATTTTAGCCAATGCGATTGCGTCATACTGACCGTGTGGTAGTCACAACCGGAGGTCTGGGGTAAGTCACTATGAAAAAACTTCCATTTCTTGAGGCGGCTCGATGCCCATATATGGGCATCGGCCGCTTAAAAAAAACATTTCCATTTCTTGAAGCGGCGACGCCGGGGACTAGGGAGAGGGTGCGCCCCTCTGCCGTCTCCCGCGCTTTTTTCCACTCGCTATATTCTTTGCGCCGCTCCCCACTAACTGAAATCTTAGACAAGGTTTACCAAAAGCTGCATCATTTAATTAAATTGCTAAAGATTGTCACGACAGTTTGTGTTCAGTTAGTGCCTTACATTATCGATACATTTAGTGCAACTCTGTATCAATTTGCTACAAGTCATATCATTGTTCAAGTCAATATTCTGCTAACTAGTTGAACTACGTTATTATTTATTTATGTTTATTTTATTTCCCAATACGGCCACCCCTCAATAATGAGGTTTTTGGCCGGGTGATCAGCAGCTAGGTTTTTAAAAAGCTCAGAAATTTGAAGCTTACCTCAGAAAAATAACGACTATCTAGTAAATAATAATTGTTTTTCAGTTCCAATAGCATACATGTGGGTTAAAATACGAGCAATAATTACTTCAAACGTTTCCTAAAACATTTAAAAATGCCACGAATGTCGCTGTGACATTGCCTGTTCCGAAGTTCAAAAAGGGACTGGGCACTAGTTTACCTTATTGTTCAAATTACGTCATATTAAAAATTTAATCCCATCACCAGAAGATCGCATAAAAATTAGTAAGTTCACCAAGTTTGGTTATGTTACATTGCATAGTAACCAGGCTGTGAGCTGTCAAAGGACGTCCAAATTCCACACAAACGTCTCTAATTCAGAGATGGCGTTCCCCAAATCCATACAAAGTCTCTAATTTTTCTGATTTTTGAAAGCCTTCTACATGGTTGAAATCCAACGAAACAACCCCACACTTGGTAAACCGACTAATTTTAATGTGATCTTTCTTGTGACATGCTCCAATTTTTAATTAAATCAAAATTTAAAAACTCGTCCCCAGTCTCCATTTGAACTCCGGAACGGCCAATTCATAGTGTTTACAAGGAGCCATGTCACCTGACGATAAACTTAAAAAAGAAAATATAACTCTAGGCAAAAAATTCAATTTTCAAAAACAATTTGTCATCCTTTACGTACGGACGGCTAAATACCTCCTCAATTGGAGCAAACTTTACAAAACCACATCCCTGTACGAGAAATGGCTTCTGTGGGCTTTTGAAACGCTCGCAGGGTTGGGTTGGCTTCCATGATTTTGCTGATGTGATGGTTGGCGCCACTCTGATCCATGATAGAAATGATGATTCTGTGAGTAAATGGCCATTTAACATGAAAATCATCATGTTTCACCCTTCATCATGTTGACAAAGATTGCTACATATCTGCCTCTCTCGTTATCCACGCCATTTGGGTACACACCCTTATGCCAAGCTTGTATTCATACTTATCAGTATAAATGGCATGACTGAAAATCGCTGTTGCTTCTCCATTGACATCCGCCTGACGAAGCTGCGCAACCCTCTGTTATGGGCCAAATGAAAAATGTGTTGGTTGGATTTCTCTTGTTCCTTGTGGCCTTTTGTGATTTAGTCCTGAGAATAAAATATGAGTTGTTATTATACGACATAGCATTTTAGAGTGCGAATACGCACAAAGACTAGAGCAAATATGAGACCGTATTACACGGGTCTCAGTCCCCCTGACCGCGCGCTACGGAAAAACAGACCACTACTGGAAAATAGACAACCTCGATTCCAGGCTCTCTCTCCTTTTCCTCCCTCGTATTAAAAACAATATTTTACTCATTCGCTGCGCTCATTCGTAAAATATTGTTTTTACACTCGAAAATAAAATTCATATCTTCGCGCCGCCGTGTAATATCCTCTATATCTTTTTAGGAAAGATATTGGGCCGATTATTTAAACGAAGTCGCAAGTTAGACCTGGTTAAGGCTAAATCGAGGTTTAGACAAGGCTTTCATAGACCACGGCTAGGCTAAGTCTAATATATGAGCTTCACTGGCTGCCAATTAAGTACCGTATCGAATTTAAAATTTTGCTCATTACTTTTAAAGCAATACATGGCATAGCACCCGACTATATCTGTAAACTTATTAGTCGTAAAACATCCACTAGATATACGCTACGGTCTGATCATAGGTTTTTGTTGGATGTCCCGCATGGCAAAATGCTTTCTACCCTTGGAGACAGAGCATTCGTGTTCAGCCGCGCCCAAACTTTGGAAACAATCTGCCAAGCGAAAATAAGCCATCTTAAAATCTTTCACACTTTGAAACGTAATATTAAGACATTCCTTTTTAAACGTGCTTTTAACTTGTAACTTCTATATTTTAGTTTTTATTCCTTAATATTTAGCTACTACATTGTTGTAAATTTTGTATATATTATCATTTTTAATTTTTATCATTTTATCCATGTAAAGCGAATTTGATCATGATATGAAATTTGCGCTATATAAATTTTAATTATTATTATATAATTGCGTTATTAGAATGCGGATTAGCCGCATTTCACGGAGACGACGTCTAAACGTGGTCTTAACCTGGTCTAGCTATTGTTTCTTCTAAACCGCTCTTTAAAAAATTCGAGTTTTTTCTTAGTCGGTTTTGCACGCTATAATCGTTTTTCTACGCTATATACTGATCGCTCTAATGATAACGCTTGGAAAATAATTCAAAACTTCTATTTCGCCAAACGTGATGGGCTACCATTCATCCTGAAGTGCAATTATAAACGTCAATAATGTAAGCCAAGAACTATACCTGCTTTCTACAGGGAACTTACTTGATTATTTTTATTAATAATTTTGAAGATACTTATTGAAAAGTTTTCATTTTATGGAACATTTTATGGACATGCTGAAGTAAACTTTTTTCTTGAAAACTTAGTATCGATAAAAAATATCCACTCTTAAAACGTGCTTCTTTCCTGAGCCTAAACCGTCGACGGAAATTAGACTGTTTTGCAGTCTAAGGAAAATTGTCATCGTCGAATTCTTCTAGAGGATTCTATCCCTCAACTGTCTGATTCTTCGGACTCGGCTTGTTAGCCTATTCCTGTAACTGTCTGGCTTCGAACTTTCCATCCATGACACAAACCTTCACTAATAAAAGCGTTTAAACTACGTCTAAACCTACTCATGACCAGGTCTAAGTTGCTAATGTTTGCTAGTCTGTGTTTAGACACCGCATAGGCGACGTTTAAAATAAAAGGACGTTTTAAATAATCCGGTTCCCCGGTTTAAACCCGGTTTAGACCAAGACTTTCTTAAGCGATGTCTAAACGTCGTTTAAATAATCGGCCCATTATGTCGTGTAATAAACAATTTATTCAGGCGGAAAGTTGTGTAATACGGCTGGGCATTTTTACTCGTCAGTGTTTATTTTTTCTCGCCTAAAGGCCTCGAAAAAATAAAAACTGACTCGTAAAAATACCCAGCCGTATTACACAACTTTCCGCTGAATAACCTCTATTTATTCATCATTTTATAGCATACAGTAGATAGCTAGTATTATGTTCCTGTCGTTATCATATAATACCGTTCAATATTTGATCTATGAAACCGCTGGGGATTGCCCGCGATTTGCCCTTAATCCTTTATTGACCTACAAGATGGCGGGATATTGACAGCGTTCATAATTTGTTGGCATGTTTATGGTTCATAAACACACTAGCCTGCGAGCCTGCCTGTTTTCGCCGCTCGTCGCTCGCGCGTGGCCCCCAAAGGTGAGCCTGCTCCGCTCGCAGGCTATATAAAACGCGCAAAAAAAGGACTTGCCCTCCACCCCCGGCCCATCTTGACCTCAAGCTAATAAATTTTCAAATATCACGAGTAGTGTAAAATCCATAATTGCTCGAGCTTTCATACGATTACTCGTTTGATATATGACTGAAAAAATTCCGAACGCGCGCGCATTAATTAAAATTTTAAAATGATAAATTTGCCTGCTCTCAGCCAATCATAATGAAGCAATTTTCTCAGTCATATAATAAAGAACATAACGTAAAGCAGGGTTCCACTGTACTCAAGTTGAGTACATAACTGCGATGGTCTTCCATCTACAGTGGAACCCCGCTTTACGGCCCGGCGTATCACATCGAACGTTCGGAAATCGAACCCAATCGAACTTAATCGAACTCAATCGAACGATTGAGTTCAATTTAGTTCGGTCATCGAACGAAATCGAACTCACAAAAAAAATTGAAAATCGAACAAAATCGAACGTTCGGTTTTCGAGCTCTTGATTATAAATACATAATAGATTCAGGCTCCATCTGCCCTTTGGGTCATTTACATTACTGAGTTGCCTGTCACAGTGTGCTAATGAGACCCGGGATGACCATAAAAGAAATATTAAGATAAAAAACAAAAAATCGAACAAAATCAAACGATGATTCGATTTGGTTCGGAAATCGAACTCGCAAAAAAAATCTGTGTTCAAACAAAATCGAATTTAATCGTTCGATTTAGTTCGATTAAGTTTGATTAAAATTTCGTTCGATTTCGTTCGATGTGATACGCGGGTTTACGGACACTCGTTAATACGGACACCCGCTTATTACGGACAGTTTTGTTTGTCCCGATGACACATATTTTCTCTAATATCAGCCCGCTCAATACGGACACCCGGATAATACGGATACTTTTTCATGTCCCTTTGGTGTCCGTGTTAACCGGGTTCCACTGTATTTTAAATACTGAAAAAATCATTACGATATAAATAACATATTGTAATGATTTTCTTTTTTACATACAGATGTAGTAGAACACCAACTTACTTTTCCATATGTTGATTAAATAACCGTAGTTCCCAATCACTACAGTCATGCTCCATAGCCTTCTCCCTCTGGCTGACGGAGCTCACTGCATTATGTTCATCTGGCCGATCTCCGTTTTCCTGAACATGGTAGTTCAGTCCATTAACCTGTGCACCATCTTCCAGCTGGCTAAGTGGCTGCAGCTCGTTAACTGCCACCTAGATGGAGATAGATACAACCGAATTGGTGTTGTTACTCATGACATAGTCCTGACTACAATCTCTGCGCTAAAAACAACAACAACACGTGAATTTATATTTAATGACAAGTCACCGCCCCGCAACAAAACCAAATAATAATATATAATAATAATTGCTGCCCGCACAGGGCAGCCTCCTAATTCTGTCCTGAGACTCGATTTCAGGATTTCCGTCTGCCTGCCTGCCTGCCGGTAAGATGTTTGTTAGCAGTACCCTGCAGTGAGGCCCCATCAGGGGTTATAGGGATACGGCATATTTGAGAAAAAAATTATAGGGATACGAGATACTGAAGGAAAAAATTATAGGGATACGGGATATTGGAAAAAGATATATTAGGATATTCAACGGAACTTTCTTCACAAGATTTCTTAACGTTTGGAATGCGGCGAGTGAGTGATGGGCGTGTCAGCGAGAGCACACATCATTTCTGAAACATTGCTACGCAATGTTCCACGAAAATATTTAGGGGCCCCTTAGGCCATGTTGTGTTACGATAATCGATTTGATTTGACTCGATTCAATTCGATTCAAATTTCAATTTGCTGACATCACAGGCCAAAAATAGTCGAGTTACACAACGTAATGGTGTAAAGTTAAAGTGATCGAATAACGCGCTAAAGGTCACAGTCATATTTTTTATACATGTATTTTACAACAGTGATTTTGCCTTCTGATATTCGTCTTTGCTTTCCGAATATTTAATTTTCGATGCGATTCCTGTTATAAACTCGATCAATACGCTGATAAACTTCAGGAAATATTTCAGCCCGTACAGCCTAGAGAAATGCCTCTGTATTGAACAGAATTTGAAGCTTGATAGGCACGGCTATTGATTCTCTGCTTTGTTTATAGCTGAGAAAACAAGCACTCGTGACTGTGGTTTTGGCGCATACATTTCATTCAAGTTACTCGCTTTTTCAATACATTTGCTGTTTTAGTCGTAGAGATTGTCCTTTCCCCTAAAATTAAATGTCCTGATTTGGGGCAACTTGTAGGAAATCAGGTCAATAAATAGAGCTTCTAGTGATAACATTCCGAGTTTGGGTGCTACATTCATGCGTCTTTTGCACAAGTAGCTTGTAGTGTACCATAAGGGAAACTGCGACACAAAATAAAAAAATATATACCTTGCACTGTTGCAGTAATATTTGAAGCGATGTTAGAAGCAAAATCTCGTAATTTAATTTTCCATGCATTTCTTTAAAATTTCCAAATGTTAACATCTTAGGATCGAGTGATCCCATGACAAAAAACTACCCATAAAATAATAAATAATAAATAAACAACTTTATTTAAGTGTCAGAGGATTTAGCACTGCTGTACTAATTGTGGACACTAGCTAACTGAACAAACATATATACGATTATATTGTGTCACGCAATATATTGTGTAACACAACATAAAAACGTGCGGCAGAATAAAAGAGGAAAATTCAATTCTTCCCTCTCCCTCCTAGCGTACGTCCAAGCAAATAGATTCCATTTGGCCGTGGACCCGTACTGTAGATGTACAGAAGACGGCAATACGTAAACAAGAACAACAGTGGTATCTCGTGGCGTACTTTGTTTGTTCTTGTCACGTTTTGACGTCATCTGTACTATAACATCTATTGGAGTACAAACGCACGGCTTAAAAATTGCAATTGCTTAAATTGCATTCACAACTGCGATGATCATATTCATTTCATAGAATATATTTGTTACGTACACAGCAAATGGCATAAAATACAATATCAAAATTATTCTGTAAAAAATTAAACTTAGAAAGAATAATGAACTTGTTGATTAAAACTTTCTGGACGATTTTAATTTTACAAGGACGAAAGAAGCATTGTTCTGCATTAAAAGATTGATTTGGTACGATAACAAACTAGTCCATGCGAACAAGAGCTGAAGATTGATTCTGAATTGTGGCCGATCTTCTACCCTGAAAATGTACACTCTTCCTTTTCTCTTTTTAAGGTGACTCCCTATAGTTTTATGACCGAGCGCGCCGCTTGTTGACGAAAGCTTTAGTAATCTGCGCGCACTCAAAGAAAAATCCTCGAACCGCGCGTGTTTTTCTGATTTTTATGACGTCAGCATGGCCAAAAAAAGTCACAATTAACCGTGGATTTTCTCGCATTTCCTTCGGTAAATTTTTTTGAAAATTCGCACAATTCAAGACAGAAAAGCTACCTATCACATGACCGTTTCTTGAAGAAATTTGTCAGAGCAAGTAAGTTTTATTGTTTAAAATAACAAATGAGGTAATATTGGCAAAATCGTCTGAAAAACCACAAGGTTTTTCCCCTCCAAAATGTCCGGCAAACTCAGTTTCATAAGATGGCAAAATTTAAAGAAATTTCACGAAGGAAACTAAAAAAAAATAAGGAATAAAGATAAAATATAGCAAAAATGTGCCATTCTTTAGATGCTATGTTGCCATGGTAACGGCCTCCACAAAAAAAGTAACAAACTATAAATAACTGTAATTATATCAGTTTCCTTACTGGTAAATATCGGGAACGAAACATCAAAGACAAAATAACTGGGGTTTCCTTTCTAACTCATGTCAGTTAGTGTAGGTCATTGGTAAATACTCTAGGGAGTCACCTTAATTGCTGTGGATTGATTTTTGTTTTTTTAAGCTGTTTTGGGCGACCACAAAGTTATAAATTACTACTAAAGAAATTAAAGAAGAAAACTAAACCGACTCAACTGGCTACAGCTGGTGCAAACGGGACACAAGGGAACGAAGGACCAATAACAGGGCATGTCAATACTTTAGACAGAACACTTGCTATAAATGTAAGGGACCCGCCATTATTTAGCGGGGGGAGGGCCCACTATATTTGGGGGAGAGTCACTATTTTTTTAGCGCCATTTTGGGGTGGGCCATTATTGTTTTAATTGCATTTAGGGGAGGCTTATGATTTTTTTAGCCCAAGTCTCTACCAAGAGTCTCAAATGATTTTTATATCAAGTTCTCCTTAATTAATTTTGAAAGATGAACGTCCTTTTTCGTGTTGTCAGAACAATGTAGTTGACTTTAAGATACACTTCAATATTTAAATACGGCCGGTAATGATCATTGAGTTGTTGTCTCTTCAAAGACTGTATTATGCCCCGATTATGCCTTTGCTTTTCTTCTTTGGTTTATTTGCTACGTATTGTCATTCACCCTTGGCAACAGTCAATTCACTTGTAGTGTTATGACTAGTTTCATGGCCAGAGACGCGTTGCACCTTTCACAGTACGTCCTTTGATGATGGGTGTTTTTTATTGGTATAAAATGATTACTTTTCAGAAGACCTAAAATTACAATTTTCCCGGGGGAACATCCCCACGGGCCCCCTACATTGCTTGCGTTAAGAACGGTTGTTTCATGGCAGTATTGCGATCACCAATAGCGGAAAAGAAACAAACAAAAGACGAGAAACAAAAATACAATGAATTTTCCCAACACCAAGAAACACACCTAAGGCACTGTATTTCAATTTTTGTGTCCTTTCAAATGGGAGGGTCACAATTTTGGGGCTCTAATTTGGGGGAGGCGGGTCACCATTTTTGAGCCCACTTCTTCAAAACGTAACAGGGTATATATATGTGCTTGGTAACTATTTTTGTTAAGATTACCGTAAAAGCTCTATTTAGCCCCCCCCCCCCCCACCTCTATTAAGCTCACCCCTATCTAATAATCCCCCGTTTGGAAGTCAGATTTTGTAATAAGCCCCCCCCCCCCTCTCTATTAAGCCCCCCTCCTTTCGTAAGGCTGCAGATGTAAATGAGTTTTCGGCAATATTTTTCTGGTGTTTCAGTCATTTTGTATTGAAAAGTGGTCTTATATTCCCAGAAATATCGTCGAGTTAGGGTATAAAATGACGTTTCCTTTGTAAGACGGTCATACATAACCCATTTCTTGTTCTGTTTTAGTTAGTGGTGTAATAGTAAAGTTTGAAAAATTAATGTGAATTTTCTTGAAAATTTATGATTTGAAATAAGCCCCCCTCTCTATTAAGCCCCGGGCCCTTCTTGAGGCCTGAAATTAAATAAGCCCCCAGGGGGCTTAATAGCGCTTTTACGGTGTCTCAAAATAATTACAGTACTTGTAATTGCGCGCAGTGGCTTGGTCATACTATACATACCTCTGCCTCTACTGACGGTGCATTGTCAACAGGGTATCTTGGGTCAGTCATCCTCTAAAACAGAAAACAAAATCAAATACGTTTATATTAGGGACTCAGGGCCATAATTACCAGGAGAGGGGGCATAAAGTAAAATCAAAGCTAAGATCGGGGGGGGGGGGGGCTCAAAGTAAAATAAGTCACTCAAGAGGGGGGGGGGAGGGGTTAAAATGTTATTTCAAGTACATATTACAGTGGCGGATCCGGATCTGAAGGTGGGGTCCCAAAAGTCTGAAGTATTACCACCCACAAAGGGGGACCTGGGCCCCTCCCCTAGATCCGCTACTGGTTCTCACTGAAAGGCTTGATGTTCTGTAAGCTATGGCTAAAAACTGCAAATTCAAATTCAATCCGTTGCAATATGATAGTCTATTATTCTCTAAAAGGTTGCGAAAGTGCCTGACAACCTTGAATTTGAATGCAACAGAATGAATGCAACAGATCATGCAAGCAAGCATTCTTCCTCAATGTACTCCAGTTACGGTATCCCATAAATCCCTAGTTCATAGTCGTTTTCAAGAGTATCCCTCCCAGGGACCTTCTGCTATGGCTTTGTTGAACATTGCTACGGAGGTAATGTTTGTTCCAGACGCGGATGTCCAACAGGTAAACATGTAGTAGGAGCTCTTCTTTCTGTTATAAGATTTTAATCACCTGATCACAGGTGCGTGTAGAGAAAATGCAGGGTACTTGTATAAAAGTGTGTGTGGGTACTGTGAGAAGGCTAGGGGAGTCGTATAAAATTTTTGACTGATCAGAGGGGGGGGGGGGGGGGGGGGGCAATAACTAAATTCACTCCTTTAGGAGGGGGGTATTACCTAATATTTGCCTACATGAAGCCCATTTTCTACCCCCACTCCACCTCCTGATAATATTGGACAGTCCCTTATTAATATTATAATTTATGGTAAACTGGCCCATGATGAAAAGTAGATTCCGATTGGTTCGCTAACCGATGCTCATTTTGCAAGATGGACCGCTCACGAACCTCACGCTTGTTCAATAACATCTATATATTCAAATCTAGTGTGCAGTTTCTGACCTCCTACACCGCACTCTACATTAAGGGCGAGCAGCAATGTGTGGTTCCAGAAAATATCCATACCCCCCCCACGGAAGACATTTTGGTTTTCACCCCCCCACCCCTCAGGAATTTCCGTTCCAAGGGGGTCTTTGATGACCCCCCTCCCCCCAGGAATTTCCAGTATTTTTAAACATGGACCCCCTCCCCCCCTCGGAAATTCCAAAAGGTTTTGTACCTAAAAAAATGAAGACTCAGTTACGCAAAATATACGTTACAATCCGATCGCTTTCATCAACACGCACACGGCTAACAGAGTTTACAGAAAGAACAAACAATGAACGTGAATCACAAATTTAATCCAAAGAAAGAAAGAATATCTTTCTTTCCAATCAAAAATTTAACTTACTTGTCTTGAAGTCTGATTATGTTTTTGTTTTCAAGACACTTTGCCATTGCTTAGCGCTTGCACGACGAAGGAAAATATTCGAAAATCGTTCGTGTTCGTAACAAAGCTGAGCAACCTGGCTTTTCCAAGAAACAATGTCCAGGGGACTGGGAAGGAGTTTTGGTCGGCCATTTTGATCCCGTTCGGTTCAGTTCGTGCTTGCAACTTCAAGAGACATTTTTCTCATTTAGAGAGGCGGTAAACTCAGAAAATAAAAGATACATGAAAGAACAAGATGTTTTGGTTTATTTCAATGGCCAGAATATTTGGCTTGGTTTCATTCCTCGAAAATAGAGACAAAGTACGTAAGTATATATTCTTACGAATTTGTTGTGTTTGTTCAGAAGGGAACCCTCTGGAAAACAAGCTCTGCGTGAACCCCCCCTCTCCTTCGGAATTCCTGGGCCTTTAACCCCCCACCCCCTCGGAATTTCCAGTTGTCTTCCGTGGGGGGGGGGTATGGATATTTTCTGGAACCACACAATTAAATCAAGGGTTAGTTGTGTACGCTCATGCAATATTTATATCCCCCTCAGAAATGACAAAACATGGTTAATAGAATGTGTACGAAAATGTTCTTTGGGTTCGTAATTAATGCAATCTGCGGAAGAGATTTAAATTTTACACTGCACTGCCTCAAAATCTTTTCATTGTGACGGTAGGAGACAGATTTATGTACCGCTTTCTCCTGGCGAATCGGCAAACTCTTGAAATTCCTCTGAATTGCAGGAGCCAATGAATTAAGAAGGCAAACTGCTAAAAGAGGACATGCTTCAAACTGATCAGTTAGAAATAGAAGTTAGAGTATTTCTGAGTTCTCCCACAACTTTTTGATAGTTTATCTTGGAAAAGCAGTTGTAAAGTACCGAACCAAATAAACACGCTTTGCTGATAATTGAAAATGGCATTTATAAATGCGCCGCACTGGCTTCTCTCTGATTGGCATCGATGACGACCAAAATGTGATATGGCTCGTGTTCATTCGCTGCGTCTTCAGCTGGTATTGGCTGTCGCGGTATCTCTATATATTGCCAGTTCATTCCGCGTAGTTAAGCTTTTGTACATTATGCATTTTACCCTCAGTATAATGCTTTTACTTATGCTCCAATTTTCCAGTAAAATACTAGCCTCTCAGAAAAAGGTTAGTAGAATGCTCGGAATAATGCTCATCAAGAAGCCCATTACGTAATTGCCCGGACAAGTTTTTAAATTTAAATTCAATTAAAAATTGGAGCCCGTCACAAGAAAGATCACATTAAAATTAGTCAGTTTACCAAGTTTGAGGTTGTTTCGTTAGATTGCAACCATGTAGAAGGCTTTCAAACATCAGAAAAATTAGAGACTTTGTATGGATTTGGGGGACGCCATCTCTGAATTAGAGACATTTGTATGGAATTTGGGCGACCTTTGACAGCTCACAGCCTGGTTACTATGTAATGTAACATAACCAAACTTGGCGATCTTTCTGGTGATGGGATTAATTTTTTTAATATGACGTACTTTGAACAATAGGTAAACTAGTGCCCAGTCCCTTTTTGAACTTCGGAACGGGCAATGGGCTCCTGTGCTCATTTAAATATGCTTGTTTTAAATAACATAACAACATTTGTTACTTTTTTAAGAAAAAGAAAAGAAAAGAAAAAGGTAAGAATTTTTGAAAACAAGTAGTTTAAAAACTGTTTTAAAGCCAAAAAATGTAATAATACAACTAGCTGTTTTAAAGCCAAAACATTTTAGTACGAGTAAAAAAAGGATATATCTTTCATCAGTTGATCAAATATGTCCTCGTAACGAACATAAAACTGAAATGACCTCGAAAAGATTCAGTTTTTTTTAGCAGTGAACAGTTGTATCACGTATTACACTACGCCATTTGCACGAGCATTTAGACAGTTTTTTTCTCCTTTAGAGCGCGACGCCACTAAAAGTAACGAAAGCCAAAATAATGGTTATTTCATGTGTCAATGAAGGCAAATAACAGAAAGCGAAGTGCCGTGTCATGGCGGATATTTCACACTCTCAAAACAAGTGGCGTTCTATCTTTTGGCTCTAGTTAAGTTCCTGATTCAGTGATAACATCGATTTCTATTGCGGGCGAGATTTACAACATCATGGATGAAACATTGGAGGTCATAGTGTGCAGGAAGGTAATTATCTCTCGCCGTAAAGTGTTGGAAGTCGCTGTCCACTATGGACGCTGTTGTTGCTCTTGGTCCACGTGTGTACAAGCGGAATCTTACACTGAAGGTTGGTATTTTCTTTTTCTACATCACCTTGCTTGTTGAAGATTATTGTTTCCAGCAAGACACAATGTATATTCCGGCTTTGGGATCATCAGTCGGTTCTGTTCCGTGAAATCATATTTAAATATCAAGAAACTAATCCCTAACCCCATTGAATCGGTCTGATTCAAGAAATAAGATAACGATTAAGTTAGGGGTTGAGTTGAGTTTGAGTTTGAAGTAGGTTTGAGTTACCGTTTTCAGTATATTTTTTACTAAAAAAAAGTGTTAAATTAAAGGCATTAGTTCTAGCTATTGAATGTGCGAAAAATGGAGCAGTACAGATAAGATTTAACAAATAAAGAAGCCAAAACCATGTATTATACTGTCATAAAACACGACGGTAATTTGAGAACACGAGAGAAATATAGAAAACACGAGCCGCAGGCGAGTGTTTTCTATATTTCTCAAGTGTTCTCAAATTACCGTCGTGTTTTATGACAGTATAATACATGGTTTTGGCTTCTTTATGTGCTTTAAAATATAGATTTAACGCGCGCGAAACGATAAAACACGGCTTTTCTATGATTTATACTCTGATAAAACATGGTTTTAACCAATCAGAGCGCGCGCATTTTCCAGTCTATGTTTTAAACCTACATAGTACACGTACACCATACACGACAGGTAGGCTCTCGCGAAATGAAATGAAACAAAGACTCGTATGAGCCGGGCCAAATCTACTAGTTAGTAACAGATGAAGAGCCATTGTACATTGTATGTATATGGATACGCTGTTAATAAACCATTATTGTTATTATTATTATTATTATTATAAATCGTGAATGAATAAATTGATATGCATAAATTAATAGCTCGGTTACAGCCCATCGACCAACCAAGTAAAATTTGTCCACCCGTTCATTGCTTTCGCATTCATGAGTTTAAAATGGCTGCATCTTTCTGATGGTTTAGATCTTGGTGGACTGAAACTAACAAGTGGACTGAAACTAACAAGTGGACTGAAACTAACAAGTGCACTACCAAACAATGACAGTAATTCAGCACTCGCCTTCCCAGCCTGATCACCATTATTTTTTCATCACAAAACAAGAACCGCCACGTTGAAAAATCCATTTGAAGTCTACAATGTATTTGTTGAAGGAGCTTTAAATAGCCCACTTTGAAAAAGAGTGATAGACTGGGATCGAGAGTGGCCGTGCGAACGTTTGTGGGATTGTTTGGCATGGGTCTAAATGCAAGCGCAAATGGCGAATTTTATTATGTGACCAAGGTAGGAAAAAAACCGTAAACAAGTAGTTAAAATGCACAACAATATTATACTACAGCTGTTTATAAAGAAAGGAAATACTATATTTCGGGCATCTGTAGTCTTTCCGTATTAGGTTTTTTCTTTCAAGAATGTTAATGTAGATTTCAGGGAAAATAACACTGCAATCGACTAAAAAAGATACGTTAATTCACGCTAAAAAATCGCGTCAGTTACATCTCATTATAAATTTGTCATCTGCGCGTGCAGTTTACCTTTGCATCCCCCAAACGATCCCACAAACGCTCACGATCGGCGGCCTGTCGGGCCACTCGATCCCAGACTGTCACTTTTTCCAAAGTGAGCTATGCTCCATTTATAAATTTGGACCTCGTGGTTCCACATTCCAGCGAGCTAATGCATCGCAACTGTCACAAACATCTTGCTCCCTAATTTAACTGTTTTATTTGTTCGTTCATCCCAATTGTTGGGCTATTGTCTTCTCCTAACAAAAAACACACAATTGTAATGAGTTATGGGCTGTACCTTGCCTTTTTTTGGTTCCATCATGATCTAAAGACCAGAAAAACGACAATTGGTTGAAAATAGTGAATCCAAAACATACTGTGCGTAAAAAAAAATATTATTCGGAATGCGATGTTAATTTCCGACCACTCTGGTGAGTTCACTGATGTATTCCGGGCATATTTGAAACCACAACGTCAAATGCGATTTATTGATACGCCATTGATTAATCGCATACAATATATATATGCATTACCAGGAATGCGAGCCAAAAGAATATAGCTATAGGTTCTCGAATTTTCAACATTATTTAGTGAACTCACGGCATGGAAATTTATGTGAATATGCGAGCTAGTCATTTACCCAAAAATGATTTTAAAGGACTCATGAGCTAGTGTATTTGTACCAGTAATCACATGATTTCGAGTGCAATTTGGAATAAATGAGCACGAGTAAATTTTTCAAAGACTAACTAAATTGCACAAGCCCGTAGGGCGAGTGCAATTTGTTGTCTTTGAAAACATTTACTCGTGCTCATTTATTCCAAAATTGCACGAGAAAAATCATGTGATTACTTGTTAATAATATACATACAACAATTTTGGTCATGCTTTGATAGTTTTTGTGACCACATTCTAATGTCAAGCTCCTGCAACTTTATTGGCTGAAAATTTGACGTGTTAATTCATGCGTAAATTTTCATGCACTCTCTGCAAGAGCTGCATGAAAAGCTTTTACGAATCCATCACATCTTCAATCCTCGTTGAATTTAAAACCAGAATTTACATGCAAAAGATGAAAATTCCCAAGGTTTTGTTGCCGCTTTAGGCTCTATAAGTTAACTGTTTTACGGTGGGTTTGAGAAATTCCATGAACTCTGTGCCGTGTTTATCTACTCCGAACAGTACGCCAAGCAGAAAACAATTCAAGCTTCACCGCTTTTTTTTAGCGATCTTCAGCACATGATGCTCAAACCAGAATGACAAAATATTGAGCTTAAAAGCCACCAAACGACAGCAGAGGAGGACATCCATGTACAAATCCGTGTTTCTGCCTGAGTTTAGTATCTTCACTGGACGATGCACAGGTTAGATTTGCCTCTTAAATGCATTTTCAACCTTTTGATATTCAATGAGCTTTTCTTTCAGCAACTGCAGAAGTCTCTAAGCTTTTTCGTTTGCAAAAAAGCAGAATGATTGAACCTTTCATCCCTAAGTTTCCGGTTTGTATAGGCTATCTGTTTCGCCCTTCTTATCGCTTCGCTTTGGAGAACAATTTAAAACCTTGTATTTCCCAACGAAGATTTTGTTTGCACGCCGTCCACGCTCATGTTTTCGTTTGTCTTTGCAGCTTTTGTGTTTATCCCTCGTCTTCTGCCACTTTCATTGTCGATAATCTGTTATTTCTGTATTTTGCATTGTTTGCACGTCTTTGCATTATAATTCTGCTTTATAGTTTGAATTTTGTCTCACTTTTGTCCGTCATTTTGTTTGGCCGAATCAAGCTGCCGTAATTCATGCGTAATTTCAACTTTCTGTACTGTAAATTTCAACTTTTGCACTATCAATTTCAACTTTTGCACTGTCAATTTCAACTTTGCACTGTCAATTTGGGATAAATTAGCATGTTCTCAGCCAATCAGAATGCGGAAATTGTTGTATGTATATTATTACACAATAAAATATTGTTTTTACCACTCGAAAATACAATTCATATCTTCGCGCCGCCGTGTAAAATCCTCTATATATTTACCCTAAGGGATTTGATGGTTCAAATATTGTGCAGAAGAAACGTTCATGATGAACATGCCAATTCACTGGGGTTCTTGATTAGCTAGATTGAGCTTAATTAAGCATAAATTAAAATAATTTCACAGACCAAACCCGAGTGATGATCCCAAAGCCGTATTATACATGTATTGTGTCTTTCTGGAAACAACAATCTTCAACAAGGTGATGTAGAAAAAGAAAATACCAACCTTCAGTGTAAGATTCCGCTTGTGTCTTTATTAACTAAACACACGTGGACCAAGCTAAGAGAAAACAACAGCTCCAGTGACAGCGACTTCCAAGATCTTCCAACACTTTACGGCGAGAGATAATTACCTTCCTGCACACTATGACCACCAATGTTTCATCCATGATGTTGTAAATCTCGCACGCAATAGAAATCGATGTTATCACTGAATCAGGAACTACTAACTAGAGCCAAAAGATAGAACGCCACTTGTTTTGAGAATGTGAAATATCCGCCATGACACGGCAATGATATTTGCCTCACCTTTCTCTTTTGCCGAAACCTTCCTTTGCTGAAAAAGTCGAAGCAATATCTCTGCAACTTTCTTTATATCCATAGTATAAAATGTAACCAAAAGCATAGGTTAAAAAAAACTCCGAAGAAATCATGAAATCGAGCTATAAATATAAACTTGATTTTTCGACGCGGGAGTAAAAGAGAGAGAGAGAGAGCCTGGGGTCGAGGTTGTAATTTCGGGACAGCTTCTGATTGGATAATACGCCTGAAGAATGTGAATAAAATTTTAAACGAAGTGGTCTTGGGTCTTGGGCTTCTTGCTGTATTTTTATGTGGCAACTTTTGTCCCGGTGTTGGTGTAAACTTTACTGTGAGTACACTGGATGGTGGCGACCCTGCCAAGGGGACTATTCGGATCGATTATTCGTTGATTTCATTTGGAAAAACAATGTGCAACGAGCGTAATGCGAGATCAAATGACTTCGAAGAAAATATATGGAGGCCGAGCTGAAGAATATCGACGTGGCAGTTGAAGGGTAGGGATAATTGAACATAAACATATCATTTCTATGTCTTTTGGGGTCTAAAACTTAAGACTTTTGTTTCGAAGTTGTGCCTTCTTCATCAACTAAATGCGAAAAGGAGGTAAAAGCGAACTAAGAGCTGAAAAGAAAGACTCAAGGACCACTTTATAGATAGCACTGAAGAAGGTCATTGAAATGGTATTAAAGCAACGACTCCTAGGAACAATCGAGCGTTTTAGCAATTTAATCTTATTTTTGCTTTAGCGAGTATGTATTTCATAAAGCAATGGTTGTTCTTACTTCTATATTAAATGCCATCTTTTAACTATTTAGTGGGTTTTCGTGTTTACAACAGTTTTCAGACAGTGGCTTTTTCTTTGAATTAATTTGAAATGCTTTCGTAGATGTCTGTAATTTACGAGGTTAGAGTTACAGTTTACCACGCCACTAAACCAAGGCATATCAAGCTTGTTTTGACTCGGTTCTATATAAGATTCGGTCCATGTTTAAAGTGCGGCTATCGAGTATTAGAGAAATTGATTGACTGGGCGCAGCAAGTCAGGATCGATTGAAAATCGTCACGCTCGTACCTGAACCTCAGAAAGAAGCTGAAAGGAGAACATGCCACATTACTATAATATTGACATCCTCAAATGTTTGACGTTGCTATTCCAACTATAAACCACCACAGTCAATCAAGCTAATTTTCAAGTAAAAACTGTCGGATAATTATTTGCTTGATATATCGATACAATTAGCGTAAAAAAAAGTTGGTGGCTGTTTCCTCAGCGGTCCGCACTCACGCACCCTCTGGTCGTTTTGGGCAGCGCAACATGCGACAAAAAACATTTTGATGAAAAATAAATAAAAACCTCAGAAAAACTTTTTGAGTCCAGTTCTTTTGTCATTTTTCCGTCGTGTAATTCGTAAGAAATTCGTCTTGACTTTAATCAAAATTTCCTGAATAGCTTTCGCATGAGATACGA
>MU827809.1:653094-687380 GCA_029204205.1 Desmophyllum pertusum
TGGTAGATAGGCTTTTGGTAGTATTTCGTCGAATTGCTGGTTGATTCGACCGGGTAATTTGGAAGTTGGCCTGTTGGAATTTCGTGAAACAAGTAGTAGTAGTACAGTAGTAGTAATTTATTTTATTTACCCAGTGGCTATTCGTACGGCACGGGAGTCCAGAAGTTTCCTATAATTTCTATGTAATTACTTATTCTTTCCGATCCAAAATATTATATGTCTGTTTAGATGCATTGAGCGATTCTATTGAGCGTTGTAGGTTTGATTCAGACTAATTTGCCAAGTCTCTGTATACTACGCGAACGACTCATTTTACCG
This sequence comes from Desmophyllum pertusum, assembly GCA_029204205.1. NCBI lineage: Eukaryota > Metazoa > Cnidaria > Anthozoa > Scleractinia > Caryophylliidae > Desmophyllum > Desmophyllum pertusum. The sequence goes on from MU827809.1 coordinate 653,413, forward strand.
AGGTGAACGGAAATGTCATGAGACGTGAGTGACGTGACCCGTACGTACGCCGACTTGTATTTGCTATTCGTACGGGAATCTTCTGAGTATAAGTAATACAGTTACGATTTCCACTAAGAATATCTTACCTACCTTGCTTTTTAATGCTATAGTTTCAACACTTTTATTAAACAGCGTCGATGCCGCCGTAATTTCGCTTCGATCGTCCGTGACATTTCCGTTAATCAGCACCTTCGCGAAAATGAGTCCGTTTCGCGTAGTATGCAGAGACTTGGCAAATTAGTCTGAATCAAACCTACAGCGTTCAATAGAATCGCTTAAGGTGCATCTAAACAGACATATAATATTTTGGATTCGGAAAAAATAAGTAATTACATAGAAATTATAGGAAAATTCTGGACTCCCGTATGAATAGAAAATACAAGTTGCCGTACGGTGCCGTAGTCGGATACTAGTTTCTCAATTGAACATACATTTAGGCTTTGTGCGACTGCGATCGTTGCGATCATATGGAAACCAGGCTTGAGAAAGCCAGTTAAGAAGACATACCTTTAATACTACCAAGAACAATTAGCTGGTCCAGTTGTGTCACAGTTACCCGTTGAAGCGAAGATCGCTCGTGGTGACTTCTCGTGCAAATCGCGACGGAACAGAAAATTATTGTGGTGTTTTCCCGTTTTGTGCAGATTGTTATGACACTACCTATGCCCTCCCCCAGCGCGAGAAACGTGCACCACGACAAACACTTTCCTTGGGTACCCAGTTGAAATACGGCTACCCTGAGAAAAAGAAAAATAAGCCTATCAAACGGAATAAATCTGTATAATTGCGAATATAAATTGATTTCTCATTCCACGTTGTCTAAAGCGTCGCCGTCGGGATTGCCTAAGTTAAGATCAACGAGATTGCTGTATTTTCACCTGGGTACCCCAGTGAAGTGTTTGTCGTGGTGCACGTTTCTCGCGCTGGGGAGGGCATAGGTAGTGTCCTTCGACGCAGCACAAGGAAAACAACCTCGTCCCCAGTGCTATCCGCGTGGCATTCCTGTCTTCCTCAGGTAAAGCAACCTCGATTCCAGGCTCTCTCTCCTTTTCCTCCCTTGTCGTTGAGTAGAGAGACCCTGGTTGCGGCTGGTCACGTGACCACCCAGATTCTGGGTGGTAAAAAAATATTTTCGGAGGGAGGGGTGGTAGAGTGTTAGAGTTGTTTGCTGTGACAAATCTACCATGAGAGGGTGAGAGCGTTGACTCTGAGTCGCAACTCGCAGACGCAGCAGGTCTTCAAACAACTCGCAAGAAAAGAAAGCACCAAAAAAGTTTGTACATATCTAGTGATATGCTTACATGTGGTTATTCAAGCTTCTCCAGGCTTTGCCAGGCCGAAGATCACTACGATAATCTTTTTCTCGGAAACTGCTTGCGTAATTCTCAGAACTGCACAACTACGACGATCGATCGGACGTTTTTACAACGGAATTTTGTCCACGGAAGAAAGCCGATCATTTCAAGAATTAAGTTTACATGTAAGCTTGGTATGTGAACAGCTTTAAGGTAACGAGTTTAAGTGATCGTTAAATTGTATTCACTGCAAAAACTGCCGATGGAAAAAAATTCCTTCGTACAGTCCGTTTGACATAAGCTTAATTATTTCGTGCCGTACAAGTTTGTTGATTTTCAAGGAACCGCTTTGAGCGGTTGTTGTTGTAGATTTTTTTGACACAAGAAAACTATATTATGGTCAAACTAACACAGAATCAGTTAGAGAAAATAGTAAGCTACTCTTTTATCCTAAAATTTGGACTATTTCGCTCCAAATGAATTTGTAAATGAATGCCGTTGTGTTTTAATTTAGTGAGTTCGCAGGGTCAGCTGTGAACGAGCTCGCCAAGCTTATTGTTGTTTTCAAAAGTTGGTTTGAGACCAAGGTGTCTGGTTTACAACCTCGTTTAGCTTTACGATCATGAACCTGTCTACTTAGTGTAAAAGTGAATCTGAAGTCGATGGTTCATCGTTATATTAAATGAGCCGGTAGCTTATAAATTTTGTGTTCGCAAGGCGAATTTCCCATTCTCGTAATTTTCGCGCCGCTGCTTTTGTGGCTCGAAAATATCCGTCACGTATACATTTTCATGTCATGAAGTTGTAAAGAATAAAAACAAACGTTCTATACAAATAGCCTGTTTCACTTTTAACATAATCTTGCCGTATAAAATGCTGTTCCATTTTTGAACCAAACTCGATTTGCCCCTTCGATCCCTTGGTTAGTGATTATTGTTCACCTTGACAAAACGGCCTCAAAGACCCACCCTCCCTGCGGTATTGTTGTAACCGCATAGTCACGTGACCAGCCGCAACCAGGGTCTCTCTACTCAACGACAAGGGAGGAAAAGGAGAGAGAGCCTGGAATCGAGGTTGCAGGTAAAGAAGCAACCTCGTTCCCAGGGTCTACTCCGCTTTCAAGATGGCGGCTGGGCGCGGAGAAGACCCTGTGAAATCAGGTGGTGGGCGCACTAAGCGCGCAATGCATGATTTGGTCACGAATCCATCATGGCGGAAGATTCGGGTGGTGAAGACGGTTTTTCAGGGTAAGTTTATTCATTCTTTTCGTAAAGGACTCTTTCGTTTTTGAAGCTAAGATGTCATATTTAGCAACATTAACATTCGGGTAATCATTCTGTCTAATCAAATATCCTCGTTATAAAGTTTAAAGGTCCAATTTATCGCTTTTAAAAAATCAAGGTAAAATTATCACACATTTCGCCTCGCGAGTATGTCATAGTTTTTTTCAGATCACTGCTCTCAGCCAGTGGTGCTTGGCTTTTTAGTGTAATAAATCGAAAGATTAGAAGTTTTTCTAATGTAGAAAGTGGATCGCACCAGATCGCACCAGTCGATCTGAGCCGTTTGAGGTAACTTAAAATGGTGCATTTTTTGAGATCACGTAGAGCTGTGAGATGTTTCAGTGAGATGTGAAACGCCTGCATCGCGCAATTTATTAATAAAAAAATCAAGCATATTTGCCTTTCATTATAGCTTGGAATTAAACATATTACATATAGATGGAAATTAAATTTTTTCCTGTTCATTTTCAGCGCCAGGAGAACACTATTTAAAGAAAAAAAACTTATCGGTGAGGAACTTCCTGCTCGGTCGTCCCCTTGGTGTGAAGAAGAAACTCGTGCTTTAGTTGCCTATATTTGTTTATATTGGGAAGGTGCTGCTTCGGATCAATGGCCAACTGCAAGGGATCCAGCCTTCTGGAATGCATGTGCTGTAGCCTTGCAAGAGTCGACAGGATGTCCCATAAGAAGTGGTGAATAAAATTATTGTCCATTTGTTTGTTGTTGAACTCGTAGTAGTATCCTTCTGTTTGTATGTATTCTTTTTTTGTGTAAAACTTCATTTTGCATTTTCTAAAGTTCACTTTTTCATATGGTCTGAGTCAGTCACAGGTACAATATATTTTATTTCATGTGATCATGATTGGAAACAGTGGTAGTACTTTATAACTTTTCCTATTGTATTTAAATTGTATTAACCTTGTTTTATTTTAACTCTTGCTCCCGCCTCGATTAGTTTTGCAACTAGTAGCGGGAGCAAGCACTCTTGTAAATTATATATATAAAAATTGAATAAAGTTGTTGTCGTTGTAGTTGTTTAGTCATATAGGTCCGAATCAGCATTACAATGAATGATGATGAATGCAAGAAATTACTCTGTTGTTTAAAACTTTAATATTTCTCTATTTTTCTTTATTGTAATAGTATTTTTTCATTCCTTATTCCACAAGGTGAATCGTGCAGAACCAGAGTTTTCAAACACTTGAGAAAATCATTTTCATCCTTGTCTGATGCTGAAGAATTTTATGCTGTGGATTATTTCTCTGAGGATCCCCTCATAGCTGCTAGCATACCCACATCGTTCAGTACTCCTCAACGGAGTTCTCATAGTGGCAACGATTCGTCCGTGGATTCCCTTTCACCATTATTTTTTAGTCCTCCACATGGCAGTAGTCCTGTTGCCCCCAGAAGTGATTTGACAGTTGGAGATGCCGTTGTGGAAGTGTGTATGCTTTTTAAAAAGATGTCCTTCCGTCTAAAAAAGCAACTTGTGACACACTTATTTCGACAGTTGTTAAAAACTGTTAATGATGATTTTGGATTTCTGAAATATGTTGGAAAAGACTTCCTTGATGTTTCAGTTGAAGCAGTGAGGAACCTCTATCGTGCTGGTAAAAGCAATCTTGTCTATCTTCTGTCTGAGTGCTTTCAAACATCTGACAATGAATCAGCCACAGACAATGTGAATACCAGACTTCCTCTTGACAGAATGCCTTTTGGTCTATTAGATTACAACATTAGATTCTTCTCTGCGGAACACACAGTACGACTTGAGATTGAACCTCACTATGCCAAATGGCTGGAAACTATGTTTGCTCACTTTGGCCACAAGTGGATGTGCCTGTTCCGTGGGCCAACATGGCAATACGAGGAGGAGTGTACTAAAGATGATGAGAAAGAAGTAGATTTGGTTGAAATGGCTTTGCAAGTAAGTGACATTTCATTATTTGATGAGCAAGAGAGGGATGAAGATACTGGTGATGAAACTGTTACAATGGGAGAAGAATTTTCTGTGAGTGAAGAAAGGGAGAAAACTGGAGAAAAAAGGAAAAGGGATGAGCAGATTGTCTTGGAAGGAAATGCTGATGTTACTGCTGTGGTAGAATCAAGCTCCAGTAGTTCAATAAATGTGTCAACACTGTGGTCGCGCCTTAATCAAGATGACATCGAGGAAATGAGCGAGGGCATGGATGATCCAAAGACTGTGCAAGAATCACTTGGCATAAGTCCTCAAGGAAATAGGCAGGTCCAAAACACTGCTATTTACAATCCTTTAAAGGTAAAAATTCTACTGTTATTTCACATGGTATATTGTTCAGAAACTGAACTTCTACTTCTGACTATCTACTAAGTCTGAGAACTAAAAAGTCATTCTTAAATAGGAACAGGTTGTTGCATACACAGCAATTTGATAAAAGTGCTAATAATAATTATTAAACCTGCAATTTTAATAAGTTTACTCCATTAGCAAGTCAAATTATTGTCAGGCCTGGACGTTGGGCTTACAGTTAGTAAGTCAAATTTTTTCCACTGTTTATCTTAAAATAGTGCATGTAAAAAGTGAGAAGATATTCTTTTTCAAATTAATTGTAGCAGAAGTACTTGGTCAGTGTGTCAGGGCAGACTAAAATTTCACAGGTCAAATTAACAAATTATTTACCAGACAAATATACTGTCTGATGACAGGCTGTTATTTCCAGGCTTGTAATAATGTTATTTTCTTTAACATAAAACATAACAGATAAATATCGAGCTAGCTGTATTAATAGTCACATAAATACATGCTGTAGTAACATTTTTCACTAATGAACAAGACACAGCTAATTATTTTCTACCTCTGCAACTGTTGTTACGTTGCGGTCACTGGTACAACAAAACAATACTTTATTACATGTAGTGTTTTTAAGTCTAATTATAATAATTACAAATACTGGTAATATAAAGTTATAACATTCAAGTCACTACAAAACTGTGAATATTATTAATTTTTGGGTGTTAATAACTTATATCAATTTAATACAGTAGTTTTCATTTAGGCCAAAGTTAATGTTGCTAGTCTGGGGATACGCCAGTTGCAGAACAGGATAAAAACAAGTGGTTTTACAAGGGACACTGATATTCAGGTTAGTAACACAAAGTGAAATGCAGTTTTGTTGGCCCTTTAAAACAAGATTAATCTGTAATAGTCAAACGTGTTTGTTATATTTCAATAACACGTATAGTCACTCTGTTTAAGAGTTACATGACTGGCATGTACTTGATCTAGACTTGTGTTTAATTAAAACTTACATGTACTACACTGTACACTTACTGTATACATGTACTGTAGCTGCAAACTGTACATGTAGGTTTGTATCTTTGTATTAACTAAGGTAATTTGCTTGCTTGCTTAGCTTGATCATGTCAGGATCATGAACATTATTGAATGGAACTGTGATACATGTGAACCACTTTTTTTGTTATTGGGCCCAGATAAGGTGATAAAAATGTACAAGACAGTATGCTTTATAATAATATTGCAATTGGCAATATTATTTTGTAATTATTATTTTGCAGCTCACAGTTCTCAAGGAAGCACACAAATCTCATCCATCTGGGCGATGGTGGATAAAGGCAGACCCATGTGATGTCAGAAAAGGTTTGAGAGAGTCTTTACGGTATCAATGGAATGGTGATGAGGACCTAGGGGATGGAGCACTCCAGAGGCTTCACACTGCCTACACTAAACAGAGGCAGTTCATTACTTGTCTTGGCCTGAGAGAGAGGGAGAGAATTCTCAGTCAAGATTTGGATGTTGTGATGTCAAACTTCACTGAAGATGAAGAATTCTTAAAACGAGGGGGCGAGAATGTCCGAAAAGCATACGAGGAGAAGAGAAACAAGCAGAAGTCGTCCGAAGCATTGTTAATGACCCTAGCTTGGGACTTGACTGGCTTTGAGGAGTTGTTGGCACAATGTTTGAAGTTCAAAGAGACAGTTGGTAATATTAAGAACAGACTCAGCATGCCAAGATCCGACCAAGGGAACATTAGATCAGAGGTGTCAATTCTACGGAAACAGTTACTTCCCTACACAAAGGACCTGTACGGGAAGAGAAGAACAGCCGCCACACATTTGTTTGTGTTCATGATTGCCGATGAGTTGCGAAATATGAAGCCATATGCTGTGCCAGCCAGGGTTCTCCCCTTCAAATCAATTTCAGACCAGAAGGTCAGAGAGCTAGAAGAGGAGATTAGAAATGCTATGACAAGCATTGGAATGCAAGTAGTTGGTAAATTAAATACACTTGATATGCTGTGCATAATAAATACATAACTTAGGGTGTGATTTTTCATTGTTTGATTACCAGCAGAGAAACTGACATGTTTAAAGCAAAAAATTCATTTAGTGTAGACTTATATAACTTCACTATTTTTATTATTATAAATTTAGGACCTGTTTTATTAGAGGGAGGATGCTTTTGCATGCAAGCCGGATTACTCTCCCTAAAGGAGCACTACATGTTTTAATGCTTCTAGACTTCCAGGCCTTCTATGTTAATTGGCCATTCTGAACGATTAATTAATCTTACTTTACATGTATGTTAACTACTACAGTACATGTACCTGTAATAATTGTTGTTAAAATCTAAAATTACTTTTTTATGGGGATTGTATGACTGTTCATTATTTTGTTAAGATACACCTGAACCCGTCCAGTAGAATAAAATTGCTTGGCAATAAGGATTTATTTACGATATCCTAATTGATCTTTTAGGTTTTGTCACTGATGGTGAGTTTAGTTCTCTTCGAACAATGGGGAAGTCTAGGCCAATCTCAATTATCCAATTGATCAGCGACGCAAGAGCCGAAGCCCGTGCTACATCTGTGAAAAGAATTGAAAGTTACCTGTGTTTGGGTAGAGATGGTATGTATTTTTATAACTTGAACTGTTAAATATTGTTCACATTTTACTCACTGGGAAGTTTCTAGTACATGTACTGTATCTCCATGGTCCCATATGCAATTTCATTATTTCTGCAGGTACACTGTGATTGGTTAATTCCACTACAAAAATATATACATGTTTTAAACTTTTTTATCAGGAAAAAAATTATAATAGTAGTTGATTGTGTACATTGACTGGAATTATTTTTGTTTAAAAATTAAAGCATTATGACATTGCTATAATATTAATTTGTGTCAGGAAATCCAATTTGCCGACACCCTGCTATTCCACTGGTAGACGTCCGATGGCTACATGAATGTGTGAATGAAGATGGTGTTCCAGTACCATTTCAGGAAGCTATTTTCCGTCTACAGCGTAGGATGTTTCCACACTCTCATGATCCATATCCATGGGTAACAGGTAAAGTACAAGTGACAAGTGACTATTGTCTACCACAATAACCCTAGAATGATAAGCGGCTACAGTATTTCCTGATCTGCAATGTAGGTCACAATAATTTATTATTATGGAAATGATCACAAAAGAGAATTTGTCTTGATTTTTGAACAAATTATAGCAACAAGTACTGTAAGAAATTATTAGACCAGTGAGAGAAATTTTTACAGGTATGTTGACACTGGGGCCTTAATGGTTTTTTTAATTTTACAGGTATTTTACCTTTTTTTTAACCACTGTAGGAGAAATAAAAAGAACATATGTTGAGAGGGACCCTTTAAGAATAATTAAACAATTAAATTATGAAATCCTGCAGCTGAATGTAGAAGTTACATGTATTAAGCAGAAAGTTATGTTCAACATGTAATACTGCTGGGTTAAATTTTGTCTTGCCTTATTTAAGTGCTAATTATATTTAGTACAGTTCTTAATTTAGCATTTCTCTTCAACAGTATTAGAAAACATTTTTATGTACATCAAGCAAATGAAATGATATACGTTCTAAAAAGATAATTATTCTCATTAATAAATATTTAATCTGCTAATGACTGACATTCCTACTAATTTTCAATGCTGAAGCTAATTAATTTTGCAACACAACGCTTCATATATAACTCTTTGCACATCCGGGACAAAGAAGGGGTTCCATGAGAGGTTATACCATGCAAATTGCTGCAGGTGTAAGGCAGTTCGAGTCTGCCAAGCTCCAGACCAGCAGTACTGGACTGTGCTACCGTTATTATAACACTTTTTTTGTAATTCAAAAACACATGTACTGTACATGTACGTTGGTTTAACAACATAACATTAATGTTACAATAACTGCTGTGAGATAATTCAGGTATGTGAAACATTATGATATGCATGTTTATACTCACCAAAAGTTTGCATTAATTAGTAGATTTGCACAAAGTGCCATAGTGTGTGGCAATCATTACAAACATATTATTTGCTTATTAACCAAGCGGGAGTGAGTTTGGTCTGTACTGCATACCACGGTCACGATTCCCCCATTAAAAATGTCCAAACACAAAATAAAATGATGACCATACCTTTAATTATTTTATATTTTTTATTTTTATTATTTATTTTTGAAACAAACAACTGCACAGGCTTAGGCAAACATGCATTTTTCTGGCTTTTTAGCTTTTTTGTTTTTAAAATGTGGCTTACGCTAATAAAATGTGGCAAAGTTAAGCTCCAGTCAATGTAGCCAGCGGTTTCTCCCTTTGGCGTACTGCAGGGTGGCCTCAGAGATTTCGCAGGATGTCCTGTGATTGGCATCTCGTTCTCATCACATTTTGGGCTGATCCTTGCTAATGAATGTACAGTGTTGTGCTTTGCAGATCAATGAGCTAATCTTTGCTGAGAAATGAGCTGGTCTTTGCGGATCAATAATAATATTGCTATATTGCTCTAGGTGAATCTTTCGGTTTCCAACTCCCGTCCCTCCCTCCCTCTTTGTTTGTGGGTTAGGTAAGTATTTGGTTTGGTAAGTAATTCCACTGAATTCCTTTCAGTGTGATGGTGCTGGCTGGAGGGCCGATTGTAGGGTTGGTTCCCGCTCACAGGGATGCCATGGATACCTCCCTGCTGTACCTAAATTGCATCAGCCCCCCTGCCAACCTTTTAGTTACCTGTTCTGAAGCTCATCTATTGATGATGTGTTTAATTCTAAATATTGCTGTCATATAGTAAATTTATATGCATGTAGTTTCCTAGCATGATTTCTGTAGTAGCAGAAATACATGTATGTAAAATGTTAAATATGTTCAAAATCATTAAACAAAAGGTTACATGTATACTAACTGCCCTACTTTTTAACATTGGCAGTACGTTATCATACATGTAGGTATGTACCTCCATCACCCCTAACAATTGGGTTATAATAAAAATTAGAATTAAAAGTTTATAATTTGACCTCTTTAGCTTTGTATGTCAATTGTCCATTTTAGAGTCACCAATTTCACCAGATTTGGTTAATTGTTCCTTTGTCTAATATTTAAAAAAAATTATTCATTTATATCCACTTGAATATGAAACAATCTGAAAGAAACAATTCTCCAGAGTAATATCACATGGTCTGAAATGGGACAACAACAAACTAAGCTAAATGGGTCTATTGCATCTCTGCTTTTAGAAGATTACAGGATAGTGACCACTTTCTTGATACATAATTAATCAAATTTTAATCCTTTGCAGGCAAAGAGGACACTATTTCAACATGCCTCAAGTCAATTATGGCAACATACCTTTTTCGCGAAAAGGTAAGAAGCCTGAAGGAAATGGGAGTGGACTTCACACAACATCTTGTGGTGCCTGAGACAGATACTCAGACAGGGGAATTTGTCCACCAGAGAGAAGACCACAACCACCTCCTGAAACGCATCATCAACTGTCTGAGGGAGGGACAGATACCTGGCCTAGACCTGCGTTATTTTAGAGATGCCCTTCATGACCCTAACACTGGATTGACGTATGAAGCCACCACAGGGAGAAATAAGCAGTCTGTGCCGGATTGTGAGAAGTTGATCTCGCCCTGGAGTCATAGACTTCATGGAAACCAATAATCACCAAGAAGAGAGCAAGGTACTTCGCCTTCTGCACAATTGGCATAAAGCTGTGGATGGCAGGGGACTGAATGAGGAAAGAAAGATCCATGTATTGCAACGACTTGCTAACATGGATCATCGAAGATTGGATGCCTTGGGCTGGAGAGAACCATGACTATTCACTGCTGGATGTCAACAGGTTAGATTAAACTTTTACTTGAGGTAGCTCTTTTTGAAACAGACAAAATACAGTGGACAACCTCTGAGTTCAAGTTACAACCCTACAATACTTTTTCATTATTTTGTCTTGAACAGGGAGTCAGGGAGTGACAAACCTTTTTCTCTTACAAGTTACTTCTGTTATCAGAATGTTTTTAAAAATAATGGTATGTAGACTGTAGAGTTTGTGTAAGGTCGCATCATTTTACATGAGACCAGGACTGCTAGAAGTCATTTCTGTGATCTCATGACTGAAATACTATAATAATTTATTTTTTGGATGGGTTCCTTTTACTATTGCCAAAGTGGAAGCTTGTGGAAGCCTTTGGAATTTTGTATGATAGCATTTGAGCAATGGAAATAGGGCGGTTTGACAATATAATTATTTCGATTGTCAAATTGCCCTTTTCCACCGGGCCATTTATTTATTAACTATTTCTAGGCCTATGAAAGGGATACGAGGGCTGACGAGGGAGATCATTGTTGGGCTTGTCGCCAACATTGAGACAAGACAACAAAGGAGAGAAGATTATGCAGAAAGAATGCTTCCTCCAGAACATCCACGAGCTTCATCAACTGATGATGTGGAAGGCATAATCTCTCTCTTTCATGAGATGCTTGGGCCTGTCTTTGACATGAAGCAGTTTTTTGATGAATTCCCAAAGATCATGAATGAGTTCTCAAAGCGTATCGATCCCGACTGCCCTTTCTATTACTGGACAGGATACCATACTCGTTTTCAAGATTTTCCTTTACCATCTTTTAATGAGCCATCAAAGAGTGGTTCTGAAAGGTTGGATCGTGTGGTGCTGTCCAGGAGAGGCGATCCTGGCATACAGTAAAAACCCACGAGTAAGAACCTACATTTTTCCAAGTTAGCCTAAACAGGTTCTTATATAAATGGTACTTAACACAAATTTAGGCTAAACTAGGTTCTTAAATAGGTTCTTAAATGCTAATGTAAAGTGGACATGTTGTACAGTACTATTTGTTCCTTATTCAATTACACAGAGGTGCATTGTGATCACCCAATCACCTCATTAATAATAACAAAACTATCTGGTTACATTCATATTGATGCAGAAGCATCAGTTGTTGGTCCTTTTTCCCTTGAAAAATATTTCATATGTATACACAGAGTAACAAACTGTACATTGACTGAAGCTATACAGATATATAGATTTTGAAAATAAGAACCTTTTGAAAATTTTAGGCTAAACAGGTTCTTGTTTAGAGGGTGTATAACTGACAAATTTTAGCCTAACAGGTTCTTAATTTCTAGGTTCTTACTCGTGGGTTTTTACTGTATTTGTTGCCAGTCGAGCCTCGCTGCCACAGAAAGGGCAATTAACTGTACGGGCCAATTTCCATAGGGCTCCTGTACAATTACCACCACCAGGGGGACCTCTTTAACTATCACTCTATTGTTTAGAAAAACTTCAAACCGTCATATCTTTGGATCTCCGACTTCTACGTATAAATTGTTTTGGCCATGTTTTGTTCAATATTAAGGACGTTCGCACCCAATTCTTTCCACGTTCATATTTTTTTTTAACTTTTGCTGGATTTAAAGCGCATTGAAGACCGTAGTATTCCTAGAGTCTTTGGGACTGGCATTAGTTACAGACGCGCAATGTGCATTTTTAACTCTACAGCATAGGTGTTCATACTCATATCTCATAGCTTCTTAGCATGTCCTAACCCTCGAAATTTCAAGCCACAAAAAAATGTCCTTAGCAATAAGTCTAAATCTGTAGTTAAGGAGGACCCCCTTAACCTTGTCAGCCAGTGGCCCAGTACAAAGCTACATGTACATTTATAAAGGGAATTTGGTATAATTTTCAGAGGTGGAGGTGACTCATTTTCACAATATTCACTTAAGGTGACTCCCTAGAGTATTTACAAATGACCTATACTAACTGACATGAGTTAGAAAGGAAACCCCAGTTATTTTGCCTTTGATGTTTCGTTCCCGATATTTACCAGTAAGGAAACTGATATAATTACAGTTATTTATAGGTTGTTACTTTTTTCGTAGAGGCCGTTGCCATGGCAACAAAGCATCTAAAGAATGGCACATCTTTGCTATATTCTATCTTTATTCCTTATTTTTTTTTAGTTTCCTTCGGTGAAATTTCTTTAAATTTTGCCATCGTATGAAACTGAGTTTGCCTGGCATTTTGGAGGGGAAAAACCTTGTGGTTTTTCAGACGATTTTGCCAATATTACCTCATTTGTTATTTTAAACAATAAAACTTACTTGCTCTGACAAATTTCTTCAAGAAACGGTCATGTGATAGGTAGCGTTTCTGTCTTGAATTGTGCGAATTTTCAAAAAAATTTACCAAAGGAAATGCGAGAAAATCCACGGTTAATTTTGAGCGCGCGCAGATTACTAAAGCTTTCGTCAACAGCGCGCGCTCGGTCATAAAACTATAGGGAGTCACCTTAATTGTTAAATAATTATTCGCTTCACCTTTGGCAAATACAGTTTGTAGTTGCTTTAGCGTTCAGGGGCCGTATTTGGGGATTCTGTTGTTTTGTGGCTGGTTTTGTCATTCAAAGGCTTTGGGAGGGAATTTATTACTCATTGTTTAAGGACTCTCCTCAGGGATTTTGTTATGTTGTAAGCCTATATGAATACTCAGAGGCCCTGAATGGGGAACCTGTTACGCACGGGCAAACTGCATAACATTTACACTAAATTAATTTTGCTTTGAGTTCTGATTGGTTCCTTGACATATTGTTTATTGTTGTTTGTAATTTACCAGAGCAATGATTACTTTGGTTTTGGTTTTACTACACTACACTCAGTTGAAAACCACTCTATGTAGGCTAAGTAGACATTAGTGCTCTACTAATTTTGTGACTTTGCTATTTTTAAGATTTTAAAGGTGTAAAATAAGCCCCAGTTCACTACCGAGAAGGAGTGTATTCATTGTATAGGGGAGATCACTGTCCTCCATGGTCAGTTTATAGTGTTAAAACCAAATGGCAAAGTAGACATTAGTGCTCTACTAATTTTGTAACTTGCTATTTTTAAGATTATAAAGGTGTAAAATAAGCCCCAGATCACTACCGAGAAGGAGTGTATTCATTGTATAGGGGAGATCACTGTCCTCCATGGTCAGTTTATAGTGTTAAAACCAAATGGTAAAGTAGACATTAGTGCTCTACTAATTTTGTGACTTGCTATTTTTAAGATTTTAAAGGTGTAAAATAAGCCCCAGTTCACTACCGAGAAGGAGTGTATTCATTGTATAGGGGAGATCACTGTCCTCCATGGTCAGTTTATAGTGTTAAAACCAAAATAATGGTAAAGTAGACATTAGTGCTCTACTAATTTTGTGACTTGCTATTTTTAAGATTTTAAAGGTGTAAAATAAGCCCCAGTTCACTACCGAGAAGGAGTGTATTCATTGTATAGGGGAGATCACTGTCCTCCATGGTCAGTTTATAGTGTTAAAACCAAATGGTAAAGTAGACATTAGTGCTCTACTAATTTTGTAACTTGCTATTTTAAGATTTTAAAGGTGTGAAATAAGCCCCAGTTCACTACCAGTGTATTCATTGTATAGGGGAGATCACTAACTTCCATGGACATCAGTAGTTAAAAGTAAATAAATAAATAAATGCATTTGCTGCAAATAAGAGTCCAGAAAATGATAACAGAACATTTTCCAGTATCAAGAAGCAAAATATGGTTACAACAGTTGTAAAAGCTGACTTTTATTCCTTTTTGAAACCCATTGTTGGCATTATCAAGTAAAATAATAATTATTGTTATATATAATTGAAGGGTACAATTATTGTAATTTATTATTCTACTATTACGTCATTTCACCATTATAAGGTCACAAGAACACGTGAAATATGCCCCGGTATTGACTAGTTGAACAGAGAGAATACGGAGAATAGCATAATAGTCGGGAAATTTTGCAGTAGAATAATAAATCCCTTATTCGATGGTTTAACATATAATACGCGCGGACATTTTGCTCATTGCTCGCATTTTTCCTCGCCCGGGGCTCGGAAAAATACTACGCAACTCGCAAATATCCGCGCGTATTATATGTTAAACCATCGAATAAGGTGTATATATTTTTTACAATGCAATATTTAGTGAGTTTGACTGATCTGGTGTCCTCTAGCTGTCATTCAAGCTACATGACTCTAGGACGATATAGGACTAGCTGTTCCTTGAAATAAAATTATTTATCTTCATTATATATTATATATTATTTTACCTTTTTTGTCGTAGCTTTTTGTCATACTTTTTGGAGTCTTTATATTTCAGAGGCCATTTAGGCCACTGAGAGGCCATTTATAAACCCTGTGCTTGTTATAAATGTAATTATCTCTGTCAGTAGTTTAGAAAGCCCCAGAGTACAGTTAACATTACTTATCCTTACTGGCCTCCATACATCGCATAGAATACTAGCTGGGAGAATTTGTTTAAATATCTAGACAAATATCCTTTGGAGATCATTTCTGATAATAATTATCCTTGCGAGCTACATGTACGTCAATAATACATGTGTGAGGAGAATTTATATGATTACTACTCTTGGGAAACCAGGGTTAGACACAGGCCCCCCAAGCTCTCTATCAGATTACTGGGATGTGGATGTGACCCTTGCTATGGATGTTCAGGAGACGTTTGCATGCCGACAACTGGCCAATGGGCTACCCATGTCAGGCTAATTAAAGTCACCGATACCATAGCCTACGCGTAGTCGTACCCACCCCCCGTGTCCAAGACAGTTTGGAAGAGCCTTTATGGACGAGCCTCTCTTTAATTCTATGGAGGAGATGGGGCAGCAGGGTTATTTTCAGTGGATTGATTCGCTTCGAGCGGCAGACACTCCGGAATCCAGTATGTGGCCGTTTATAGCAGTGGAAACCCCAAAAACGATAACTTGCCAAAATCGTGTCAAATCGGCTTGAGAAGCGGGCAGACAACAAAGAATGAAACACAGCAACAGGGCAAGTCAATATTTCATTCATAAAACATTAGAATGTTTACCTTTCAAAATAATACCAGGGCATACAAACCCTTATAATCGAATCTTTGTACCTCTTGTCCCAGTAATCTGATTAGAGAGCATGGGCTGCCTGTGGGTTAGAATACAATGTTCATACAGAGATTATTTCACTTTTTGACTGGCCCTCAATACTTTTTGTTCCCACTGCCCCTTCCTAGTAATCTCAATGGCAATGTAATATCCAACTTTCAAGTAAGACATTCTAAACGTTACATGTTGAACTCTAACAGAGACAATTTTACCATTGTCTAAAAGAGGATGAATGTATCTGGTAAGCTCCTTGGCTATATATCCAATTTTTTCCCAGGCAGATCCATAATTAATAAATACTGCAATAGCATTACAATCATATGGATTTTCAGTTTCACTTTCAATCTTTGCAGAGACAAATGCTGGGCCAGCTTCTTTAGCTGCTTCCAGGTGGTTTTGATAGGCAGTATTGTAAGCTACACCCATCACTTTGAAGGGTAAAGTATGAGTTATTTCTTCAGCTTGTGGATCATATTCCTGGTATTCATTCTCTATTTCTTCATTGTCTTCCTCTTCGTCTTCCTCTTCCGAATCATAATTTATATCATGTGCACATGTTTCGTCAATGTTTGAAAATTCCCAAACAACAAAAAAATCCTCCTCTGCAATAGTAATATTGCAGCTGGATGAACAATTCACAGTCACAGGATAATTTTTACCAAGCAATTGCAATGTATCTTGTTTAAGGAGACCATTCATTTTCTTCCCATTTACCATTATGTCAGCTCTCAAGAAGTTAACAGATAGAACAGGGAAAGATGGGATTTTCCAAGCAAACTGCCTTGAGTCAATGCTTAAAATGTGGATGTAAACAGATGGTGTAATGTTTCCTAAAAAAAATAAAGGTTAAAAATTGAAATACACATGATATAAAAATGCACTCTAAAACCTGCAGTGTCAATAATTTTTTAAGCAAGTGAGTAGGCTAATGGTATTGCGTTGGACTATGAATCAAGATGACTGGGTTAGGTCCTTTTCAATCCCTTGGAACAGACTTGGTATTCAATAAATTTCAAACCAACAACTTGCATGACTAGTCAACATAATTTGTCACAAAATATAGGAATACTTACCAGTTGATTCAGAGATTTCCTCAGCTTGAATTCTTCTTGACACCAGTGGACTTTCCTAATAGGCCGAATAGAAAGAAATACTTAGAAGTTTACATTTTCATAAAGATTGGTGAATGGCCGCAACTATATTTCTGAAAACCGTACGTACTGTACATATATGGTTTTATATTATCTATTTGATTGTTGCCATATTGACCAACTATTTAATATATTTAGTGGGACGTCGTTGCTTTTTCAAACCATAATTAGTTTCAAATTGTTTTGGAATTTGAGAAATTCTTTATCATAAGAATCAAAATTTATTATGGTCATTGTTTTTTTATTTTTAAAAATATTAATTAACCAGTGAGGGTTATTCACTCACTCATCAAAGTCTAAATCAATTGGATAAAATCTAATACATTACCCTTACCCAGTTTAAAATACCTCTAGTAACATAATGTATATATATATATATATATATATATATATATATATATATATATATTATATATATATATATATATATATATATATATATATATATATATATATATATATATATATATATATATAAATTGGGAGACATCTTATCGAATCTTACCTTGGTTGAAACTGGGTATAGATTGCACTGGCCGTCTCTGTCATTGGGGTCAATATTCCCAACAGCTTGATTAACCGCTTGGACATTGTTGAACAATGTATCACAAAATTAAGGTGACAAATAATATTTCATAATGTGTACTATCTGTAAAGATGCAATATACCCCCCCCCCCCCCCCCCCGGGATAAACATTGAACAGTACATGTTTTTGTTACAACTACCATAAACTCCCGCAAACAAGCCTGGCCCTTACAAAAAAAGTCAAAACGTAAATCTGCTCAAGCCAAAAGCTGGAAATAATAATAATATTTTTATTGAAGTATGTGACTTTATCTTGTACAATCCCTCAGCTCTAACCCACCCAAAGTTCATATAAGAACAACATTATCACTTCAAAAATTTATTACAACTGAAATTCAATTAACAAAATCTGGAATATGCAACAAACCAGGTATTGAGTTAATAAAAATTAACAGTAGGAAAAGATATTGGCCACAAGCTTGCAAATGTTGATCTGACGTCCCATCTGTTGGCCAGGGATGAAGTGGCTTCAAACTGTTTTCCAACACATGAAAAACAGTTTGATGTTTAAAGATACACTGTGCTGTTAAGAAGCAGTCACTATAATTAGCCTCTGCATTTGGCAAGCTTGCAAGCTTTTCAAGGAAATGCTCATCGCCAACAATTCCTTTAGCCTTTTTTATCCCAATACCATGGACATTCTTAAGGTAATCACATCCTGCCACAATGCACATGTCCAGAAATGTACTATGGTTCATCTTCAGCTTCTCCAGTATTACACTAAGGTCAATTAAATCTGCTGTACCACTTGAACTCAGCTTGAAGAGGACCTTTTTGAAATATGAAAATTTTACATAAATAAATACAATCACAGTTATAAGCACCCACTTATAAGCTACCCCCCCCCTCCCCACCCCACCCCCTAAGCCCGATCTACTATCTGCTAACAAAATAACATTCAAGTTGTAACTGCCACACACACTTTTTCATCACAGAACATTGAGTGCTTTACTAACCTTTGCACAGCCATATGCGAGTAAATCAGAATCTTCTGATATTGCAAAGTCAACCAGGTTATAGTCAAGAAGATGTGAAATTTGGGCATCTGCCTCATATGGGGATACAACATATTCTATGCCACGCTCCTTGCAGACCTACCAAAACAAGTCAACATGAACACATTCGTATACTATAATCAAAAGAGACCCACTCAAACCCCCTTGGTATCTTGGCGGATTGTAAGGTTTGTAAAGCTTATGCACCTTGCTTTACCACGAGAAAGCTCAAGCAACACAATTGAATTCAAATATTCCCACCCATTTACTAATCATATTTTTACCGCTAAAATTTTAGTGCTAGACCATCCCCATGAAATGTTTTGTTTCTCATCGCCTGACCGACCCAATTTTTCTCAAAAAGTTAAAAAAAAATTCTGATTCATTGTCAATTGAATTCTCGGGTATTTCCAAGTTTAATATAAATATATGCTTTGTTTACATCTTAAAATCACACTAACATCTAAATCAGCCCAGCAATGAAGTCTTTGAACACCTTTCAGAGTGATTACTGATATCGGCTCGAAGCTAAATCGTGGTCACGGGGAAGATAATTATAATCAAAGCTCGGTTGGAATTATTTAATACGTAAATTTGTCAATAATAATTGCCAAACTTTCACGAGAGAGAGAGAGCGATGGGAAACAAAGCATTTTATGGGGATGGCCTTGGCAGCCTTGAACGGAAGCAAAATATATTTTAGATTAAATACACATAATTTAAATATAGATTAAGCTACGAAACGTTATCGATAAACATGGTCAGTTTATAAACTAAAGAGCTTTAGCGACTTGAACGATGTAATTAAGCTAAACTGTCACGTACGCGAGCGTTCATTTGACGTGGCGGAAAATTAAAATTAAAATTACTGACCTTGATCAAACCTACTATTTCGCTGAAAGAAATGTGAGCTGACTGAGCCTTGGCCTTTCTTGCTTGGGACATTTTTCCCGTCCTTTCCAGCTCCTCGGCGCGTTTAATTTGCTCTTCTCTCGTCCTATCGTGATAAAATCAAAACAAAACAACAGTGTTGCAAATGTAAACAAAGACATTCTGTGCTCAGTGCCTCAGTCTCGATCAAATTAGCGGAAAGTAGTATACGGTTTTATCATTTCCATTGTATACATGCGAGAAATAATAAATTACAAATGAAATATATCTCACCTTTTACGCCGTTCATTCTCATCGGATTTCCCTGGCAGTGGAGAACCATCAAACACCAACACAGGAGTAATTTGAAAATCGTCTAGCAAATCCAAATACTTGACACAAACCACAGGGGGCATACAAGTTGAGAGGATTAATAAAGAATAATGAATAAATGAATCATTACCTGGTTAATTCTTGTGTTTCTTTTGTATTCCCTTGCGCGAACTTATAGGAATGACCGCTACCCACATTTTCTGCGCCAGCATTAAAACTCGCACCCAGACCTTCTCGCTTTCCTGAAAATTTTTTTTCCTATATAATATATTCTTAAGGGGGGATTCTACCTGAATTTCAATGAAATTTTAAGAGGTTTAAAGAAGGGATAGAAGGAAAAAAAAAAGTTTGGAACACCAACAGACAGTTGATACCCACGCGGGTGCTCTTGCGTGGTTATCAACTGTCGTCAATTGTCAATCTACTAATTTTTAACTTCAAATTCTAATTTAAAACTACATTAAATCTTCAATATTTCTTATTTCCCTAAATTTTACAACTCCTTTGAGAAAAACTATTTCCTCCCCAAAATACCCAAAAATCATCCAAAAATTTACAAAACACCCCATAACATAGATTCATGGGATGAGTGGAGAGTTTTTGGATTGCTTGAAACGCGAACGAGATATTTCCATTAAACCCATGTTAAGTGGCGGAAAAATGGCATTCAGGTAGAATCCCGCCTTAACAAGGAGGCAGCTCCGAGCGCAAAACATTTGAACCAAAATCCGAAACTCGCTTGAATCACAACTTTCCTTTGCTTTCATACAACCAGACAAACAAAATGTGAAGTCGATAGACCGAAGTACAACTTGCCCGAATTTTTTTTCGATTACGTTCGCCACAGTCGGAGAATGTGAACGTCTTTTCCAAAGTTTTTCTTGAACTTTTTTTCGCTACATGATCGTACCGTAAGACCTGTCCCAGTACGCGCCATCACTCGCCATCCAGCGCGCGCGCGCCTCCCTTCCCTCTCCCACACGTGTTTTTTGACGCGACAAATCTTTACAAACCCCTCCCCCTGCTCGCAGCAAAATCAATTCACTGCGCTTGGTGATTACGCTAAAAATGTAGGGCGACATTTTTGTTTTCGATCGATCGGAAGGAAATCCGACACGCGCAAACTGCTGCGAGCAGGGGGAGGGGTTTGTAAAGATTTGTCGCGTCAAAAAACACGTGTGGGAGAGGGAAGGGAGGCGCGCGCGCGCTGGATGGCGAGTGATGGCGCGTACTGGGACAGGTCTTACGGTACGATCATGTAGCGAAAAAAAGTTCAAGAAAAACTTTGGAAAAGACGTTCACATTCTCCGACTGTGGCGAACGTAATCGAAAAAAAATTCGGGCAAGTTGTACTTCGGTCTATCGACTTCACATTTTGTTTGTCTGGTTGTATGAAAGCAAAGGAAAGTTGTGATTCAAGCGAGTTTCGGATTTTGGTTCAAATGTTTTGCGCTCGGAGCTGCCTCCCTTGTTAAGAATATATTATATAGGAAAAAAAATTTTCAGGAAAGCGAGAAGGTCTGGGTGCGAGTTTAATGCTGGCGCAGAAAATGTGGGTAGCGGTCATTCCTATAAGTTCGCGCAAGGGAATACAAAAGAAACACAAGAATTAACCAGGTAATGATTCATTTATTCATTATTCTTTATTAATCCTCTCAACTTGTATGCCCCCTGTGCACAAACCTCTAAATACCTACGAAAGCAACAACTTCAAGTTTAAAAAATGTGTTGCTTCAAGCAAATCAATTATAATATTTCTCCAGGCTTACCTTTTAAAAGTTCCGTAGCATTGATAGCTAACCACAAGGGCCTTATGAAGCCAACAAGATGCATCCACGGCTGCAGTTTGACCGGCAAAATCATCGAGGGACACTCGCGAAACGTAACATTTTAAAAACGGTAGCAGACAGTTTATGCCCATTTTTAAAACAAAACAGGTACACGGATAAAAACTCTCGCCAAAAAGCACCACTCAACTTTACTTACTACGCGCCTAGATGTGAGATCGGAGATGACCTTGTCCTTGGCCGAGATGACCTTGGCCGAGATGTTGCCACATCGGCGAGCAGAGGGAAATGAATCCATTTTCCAAAAAGCACCAGCATGCATTGCGCGCTTAGTGCGCCCACCACCTGCTGTGAAATACTCCACGAATCGTGGAGTATTTTGTCGTCTTCGCTACACTTGACCAGCGGTTCCAGGATTCAATATGGTCGTCTTCGCTACACTTGACCAGCGGTTTCGGGATTCAAAATGGCTACTGGAAGGAAGCTGGCGAGCTTCGTTTTAACACGTTTTACACCAAATTAAGCCACGGAATAACGTTTTTGTGGTCCGTTGAATTTTCGAATAGATTTCTGCTGTCTTTACGCATGATTGGTGAGCGGTCTATTTTATTTAAGGTGAGGTTTATTACACATTTTATGACTGTTATTTAGCACCAGTTTAGCTGTATAAACAACGCACGATCATATAAAGAAAGTCAAGTTAGGGAAGTTGTCGAAAGTTTAAAAGCGGATAGTTTTGGGGTGGATATATTATTTTTTGGTCGATTAATTTGGTTTATTTCGTGCTCGGATCGCGACCTTGTAATTTTTGTTTTTTATAGCACGAAAGTCATGCCCAATTTAATTAATAAAAAAATATTAATGCAGCATGATCATGATCGAATCTTTGTGTGATTGTTTTTATTTAGAGGTGATATTTTAAGGTTCATGCTGAGTCAGTACTTTGTGTGTGTTATCTAAATAAAGATTGCTTCCTCCTCAACACTTCAGCATGGAAACTCACAAACATTTAAACAGATTGAAATTAATTTAGTAAAATATCAAAGTGTAATTTCAACTGTACAAAAAAGTGGGAGGCTTCTCTGCGTGGTTTCTGTGGATGACAATGTTTCATAGCCTTTTATATTTAGCTTTTATTTGGAAAACCAATAATTACCGTTAAAGCCCGGGGCCGGGGGGCTTATTTAATTTCAGGCCTCAAGAATGGGGGGGGGGGGGGGGGGGGAGAGGGGGCTTATTAGAGAGGGGGGCTTAATAGAGAGGGGGGCTTATTTCAAATCATAAATTTTCGAGAAAATTCACATTCATTTTTCAAACTTTACTACCTGGGGGGGGGGGGGGGGGGTGTACTCCCTTATGTGGCCTATACGGTGACATGCCGCTGGACAGGGTATGGTTTTTGGCCTCTCTGCCCTGAACAGGGTATATAATTTCATGCATGTCTGTCCTAAACAGGGTATGGTTGCACGACTGTCGTAAAAATACGGTTTATACAGTATTTAGAGATCGGAGACGTTTGCCGCGTATCAGTCAAACGGGATTCGCTAAATAATTTGCAACCTAAACAGGGTCCTAAAATAGAGGATGTCCTACACAGGGTAGGTATTTTAGGGGTTTTTATTGTTGTTTTTTTGTCCTAAACAGGGTCAGGTTTTCAAACCCTTAGCGGCACCCCTATACCCAAACATGGGTCAAGTACTTCCCCTCCCCCCAGGCTTTACTATTACACCACAAACTAAACAGAACAAGAAATGGGTTATATATCACCGTCTTACAAATGCAGTGTCATTTATATCCTAACTCAATGATAGTTCTGGAATTAAGACCATGTTTCCATACAAAGTGACTGAAACAACAGAAAAATGTTTCTTTAAATACATTAATACATCAGTCTGATGAAAAGGGGTGGGGGGGGGGGGGGGGGCTTAATAGAGAGGTGGGGGCTAAATAGAGCTTTTACAGTATTTATTATATTTTATGCCCTGGGGTGTACTTTGAATTTTGGAGGGATTGTGCCATCCAGTACTGAAACCAAAATGTATAACTTTCTGTACACTATTACAGACCTGGGCCAGGTTTTTCAAAAGGTGGATAATGCTATCCACCAGATAAATCACTATCCAGTGGATAAGTATTAACAAAACAAACTACACTATCTGTTGGATAGCGATTTATCCGGTGGATAGCGTTATCCATCTTTTGACCAACCGGGCCCTGGTCTTTAAAATCCATACCCTATTTTCTGACTACTTGTTTCTGTTCTAGTTGTACACTGGAGAACAATAACTCTATTGAGGGCGGGTACTTATTTATTGTCTATCTGCAAGGGTGGATCTAGAATTTTGAACGGGGGGGGGGGGGGGGGGGATGGTGTTTGTTAGCCAACATTTTGTCATTTTATTTTAGCTAAAAACAGTAACAATTTTAACACCTGCCCAAAGTGCTTGATTTTTTGGGGATTTTGGGGACCACCCAATCAAAGTGTTCACACTTTTCTGACTCACACAAGTAAGGTAGAGTAGCACCCAAAATATATGAGAGGGCCCTGGCCCACGGTCAGCCCATATTTTGCCCAAATCCTAGTCTCCCAGCCTAATGCTTGCTCAAATTTCCCCATTCCCAACAGCAAAATTGGTGCCCCAAATCCAATTTTTCCAGTGAAAAAAAGGCAAATCCCAGTTCCCATTTTACCTCTTCAGGACCCTATCCCCAGCACAAAAAAATTACTACAGCTAAAAAAATACTCCATAACAAGGATAATAAGATAAAGGTAAAGCAACTTTATTTATACATGTCAATCTTAAAATGAAAATACCTCCTAGAACAAAAAAAAAATTAAAATAACCCATATCACTCTGAATAAATTCATTCACACCTCCCCAACACAATATACATTTGAGGGGCATAAGGAACAATAAATGTCATACAAAAACATTGCAACACAGCAAAACAAAAAGGACAAAAACTGAAAGAAATGACCTACAAGAAAACAATACCCTGCCAGTACACCAAAAGAAACTTAATCACACAAAACTTGCACCCAGTACAGTCTTTATTGACATACAGTGTACATACAACTGCCGAAATTCCTCAACCATGGAGGCCCACCTTAATGACCAAGAAACATAACTGTTGATTGATACCACAGCAGACCACTGAGGGAACAACATCTAGTTGGAATAATCATGAGGATTGCCTGATGAAGACTAGCAGTATACACAAAGCAGTCTAAACGTTGTGATCATTGACAACACCTCAAAGTGACTCTATCATGAGACAAATTATTAAATATTCATCTATCTAGCTAGCCTCCTACGCAGACGCTCTTTGGGCTCGTCACGCAATCTTTCCGCATTCGTGGGGGAGGAAAGATTGCGTGATGATCCCAAAGAGCGTCTGCGTAGGAGGCTACTATCTATCTTGATGAACAATAATTTCCCAACATCAGACAAAAATATAAACTAATAGGTGTCCCTTTCATAGCAGTATCTGGATTACAAACATTATATGAGTGTGGTAAAGGAGGTGTTCCCTTAATAGAGGTGGCCCGAAGTAGAGGTTCCACTGTATGTTGTAAACTTGTATAGGTGATTTAATACCTATACCAGCTTAGAAAATTGAGAAAAACAGCTTATATAAACTATAATCTTCATTTTAAGTATAATCAAGTTTACAAAATATTTCAAGGAAGGGCTTTCAGTAAAACACTAGCTTCGGAACGGAGGTATAATTCGAGTCAAATGTCTTTACAAATACCACGGTAAAAACTGGTGAAAAAACTGTAAAAAAAGCTATTGTTTTCACCACGGACTGCAGTTTTATTGGTCAGCAGTCGGTTTTGGGGGCATTGGCGACGTTAATGGCCGTCATTATGGCCAGAAAATCAGAGAAGCCATTTCAGCCAGTGTGTTACCGTATTAACTTCGCTGCAGAAACGTCGGAAACCACAGGAAGAATACCTTCCATCAAGTAATGTTGGCTACAGTTTGGTAATAATTGTAGAGTATTTATAGACAGAAGAAACTACGGACAAATTCAAGTTCGAAATATGTGATGAGATGAAAAGTTACTAGCGAAACTATAGAGGTAAGCTTATAGTTATAGAAAATTACATTAAGCTTAAATTAAGGAAGTATTCTCCTAGGTGAAAAGTTTTGCATGAACATACATGTAGCCATATTGAGTGTTTTCATGACTGGCCTGAGGGAGCCTACATGTACATATAAAAGTGTGAGGGTTGTTGTCAGAAATTTGATTCTTGTTCTTTTGTCGTTCTGTTGTCATAATTTCTCCAAAGATCATGCCACATTTATTTCAAAGGTGCCAAGACAACCACTAAATTAAAGCACAATCTCTTTACATGGGAGTTCCTCTCTCTCCTTTGGTTTGAAAAAGAGAAGCCAAGGACCATGTTATTTTTTGTGCAATTATCTTCATATAGTTAAACCGAGAGCGAGCCTATAAAAGGAAAGGAGACAGCACTTTGTTGGCTTGAATCGATCACAAATGAAAGAAGAAATAACTGTTGTGAGACAATGAATGTTTATGATATGTTTCTTTGCTTGATTCATAAGAACTGGTTAATTTATTTGGGCAAAACACTACAAATATTTTTATTATGATCCAAAAACGTTTAGTGGCTAGTGCTAAAAATATTACTTTAATTAAAAAGCAAAAACTCACTCCAGGAATCCTACAATATTAAGAATTCATTTGTATATCTTTATTAAGAGCTGAATGGGTCACCCTGCCTAAATAAAGATTTACTCTACTCTACTCTAAGAAAAGCAGGAACTCAACCGAGTCATGTTGCTTTGAGCTGGATTTGGCAAGATTTTCAAATAATTCATGAACATGTCTTCAAGCTTCAACTCTTGTTCTCAGAACACACTACTGACTAGCAAGTTCACCAAGTGTCGTCTTCGCCTCTTCGTTTTTTAAATTCTTACCTTACTTTTAGCGCCAAGCATTTTGCCTCTCCTTACATTGATTCTTTGCAAATTTCTCCATTCAAAAAATCGGCTAAAAAAAGTAGAGATTCCCTTTCATATTATTTACAGTCAAAATAATAAAAGCGTGAACACCAAAAAATTATGTCTGGAATGTTGTGTTGTGACCAATCACATGTGAGATCTTAAACCACAGAAACCACAGACATCGATCAGTGAATGGGTTTTCCATCACGATCAGCCACGGAACAATTTGGTTTTCGTTTCGTTTCAAAATACATCCTCTGTCTTATGTTACAGGAATTTTCTAAACAAATAATAATTATTGCTATTCCTTCCTATTTGAGAGGCACATGCACTACACAAGTCAAGAGAAGATTGGTTTGAGCAATTTTATGGAAATAATTTTTACAAGTCGATGCAATGGTTCAACGGCTTATTTCGAGTGACACTTTTTCAAAAATTTGTATAACAGCCCATGAATCGGCAGTTGCTACCAAATTTTTATCGGACCGCAACTAACAAAATTAATGTAAATGTTGTGGTTCAAATTTTTTTTGGTTTAAAATTTTTAAACCAGTTTGATTTTTATTTTCCTTTGTCTAATTTTCATGACCATAATCTGAAACAAAGGAAAATAAAATTCAAACTGGTTTGAAAATGTTTAAACCAAAAATAAATTTACAGTGTAAACCACAATATAAACATGGATCTTTTAGGAAAACTGTTGATTTATAAGGCCAAACAGTGATTTTCAGAGTGCTTAGTGCTTGAAGCGAAAAAATCCATTGAAAAAACCCTGCAGCCACAATTCCTCCATAGCTTCAAAGAAGAGAATGTTAAATTTGCACCCTGCTGATGTTTGTATTGCATTGAAAATACCACAATGAAGGAAGCGACAGAAAATAAAGAGATATAAGGAAATCCCAACTAAGGAGATGGGTAGGCTTAGCTACAAAAATCTGGATTTTTTTGAGATTTTTAGAAGTTTTTTAGAGCCAAAAAAATCTGTAAAATGCGTAAAAAGAATATTTAGAGATCAGAATAATAATAATAATGAGAAAGATATTATTCTGTCAGTGACACAAGTTACTCGGAAAAAAATTCCTTCCCCCAACAGGAGTCGAACCTATGACCTTCCACACACCGGTCGGACGCTCTACCACTGAGCTACAGGAGACTTGTGGGAGCTAAGGCCATATAACTAGGTTCAAGTGTGGGGGAACTCGGAATTTTTTTCCGAGTAGCTTGTGTCACTGACAGAATAATATCTTTCTCATATTTCTGCCAAGCTTAAAAATATACCATCATTTCTTTCCACAATAATAATAATTGTACTGCTAGCCACACGTTACCAAGGTTTCAAACACTGTACGCAGTTTATTCAGTCATTAAATTAGTTGATGTACAGATAAGATATGTTCGAAATCTATAAACAGATATTAACAGAAATAGTACAATTAGTCAAGTAACGATGTTAAGAATGTCAGAGAATAAGAATATTTACCCGTTGGTGTCTCTCAAGGTCTGCGACTAGTAGTTGCGTTAATACAGACCTTACTAATTAATCATTATTACGTCACAGTTATATTATTAGATCGTGTCATATAATTATTTTGTGTCATAACGAAACAATAATGCTTTTATAGGCGCATTGAAGAAACTCCATGCGCTTATAAAGCTATATAAAGAGTGAAGAGGCATGAGGCCTTCAGTGTTCATGGCTTCATGGCCCCCGGTTTCACCATTCAACTATCCCAGAATTCTGTTGTAGTTAGGAAAAATTTTGAGATTTTTCGTAACTTTTTTGATAGTTTTCAGAAAAATTTGAGATTTTTTGGAAAAATTTTGAACATTTTTAAAACATTTTTGGGATTTTTCTTTCTGTGGATGAAACTCGGCATACTCGTAACCGATCAAGACATCGACACACTCCTGTTGGTCGCATTATGTCTTCTTTGGGGATAAGGAAAATTGTTGAGATTTTTAGAACTTTTTTTGAGATTATCCAGTATAGATTTTTTCCGCTATTTTTCGGGATTTTTGTAGCTAAGCCTAGAGATGGGTGGGGTGGTGGGTTTATAGGTCCCAAATCTCCCAGAATTTTCCCTGAATCAAACCCGAAACTCCCCAAATCAACCCGAATCAACCCGAATGCAAACCCGAAATCAACCCGAATCAACCCGAAACTCCCCGAATCAACCCAAAACTCCCTGAATCAACCTTGAAACTCCCCAAATCAACCCGAATCTCCCAAAACTCCCCTGTCAAAGAGTATTCCGAATAGTACTCCTGAACAGTTTTATAGGAACACTGAACAGTTGAATATTATTGTATTTCTCATATTATTACTATAGTTTCACGCGGTTATGCGGTCAGCGGTTTCATAACGTCATGTCATGCGCTCATGACTACGAGGTCAGACACTCTTGCATGAGTTTCACTTCGAAAGCCCGCCATTGTTGTAATCTGTGTTGAGTTTAGGCGTTTATTTATTTACTTCTATACTTATCGTCGTCGTACACTTATATTATTGGTGCCAATGACCAGGATACATGGCAGAATCTCTACAGAAACTTCAAGCCTCACGAGCGGGCTATAGAGCTGATCTAACACAAACACTGAAGAAATCAACTAAAATCATGGCAAAGGAAACGCCAAGTGAAATAGATCTCGTATCCTTAAAGAATATCGTCGAACAACTGGCGAGGAAGAAGACCCATTTTAACCGGGCTAGACGAAAAAATCGCTGCTGCGATCGAGGAACCCGTGCGAACTTGAATAAGGAGATCTTTGACACGGAGGTCATCCAGGAAGATATTGACGAGACGTCTTCTCAGATAAGTAGATTTATTCACTATGCAGTATCCGTTAAGAAACCTCCACCGAATACGCCACCCCAGTAGTAGTACTCTACTCACAGATTCAACAAGCCCCTCTGGGAACTCTATCGACTCCTGGACCATCAGGGATCCCAACAAGTAGCCAAGTAGAACCTGTAGCAACTCTACAAAATGCTCAAGTTTCAACACAACCACCCCTACAAGACCCACCAGTAAACACACCAAGTTTCTCAGCCAACCCCTTTGGGTAACCACAGTAGTTCACCCACCCAAATTGAAATCTTCCAACCTTTTTCGGGGAAAACACCGCTATACTGGTTCACAATTCTGGGATTCATTTGATGGCTGCAGTTTCATTCCAGCTCAACCCTTGGGGGGGGGGGGGGGGGTACACAGAAGTTCAGTTATCTCAAGGCTCAGCTTGTTGGGGATGCTTCAAGAGCTGTGGCTGGTTTTCCCCTCACTAACAGTAATTATGAACAAGCTGTTAATCTTCTGAAGGAACGCTTTCGCCAGCCTAGCAAAATAATCAACGCTACATATGCAAGCCCTCCTGGACTTTGCAAGTCCCACTAATCAATTAGCAAGCTTGCAACCATTCCATGACACTTTGGAAAACCATGTAAGGGGATTGGAATCACTTGGAAGATCACATGACAACTATGGGGACCCTCCTTGTCCCAATTGTTCTGGGAAAGCTTACCCGCATGCTTTGAGAAAAAACCTGGCTCGCAACCATGATAGTCCTGAATGGAAATTTTCAACAAACTCAGGAGAACTCTATTCTTAAGGAGATCCGAATCCTTGAGGCTGGCGTCCTTGTAAATTCATCAAGTGAAACCCTTCCTGGAGCTTCCTCCACAGTCACTGGCTCCTTTCTCACACAAACTGGAGGATACCAGTCAGACCCCCCAAGATTCAAGCCACCCAAAACCACAAAAAAGTGCACGTACTGCAAAGGCCCCCATCATGCATACCATTGCCATGTGATTGTCAACAAAGGTTGGTCTATAGTTAACAGGGAGAGACTTTAATTCAACTGCCTGGGAAATCACAGGCTTTCTGTTTGCCAATACGAAAGTACTGTTGTCACAAATGTAAGGGGAAACATCATACCCGTCTCTGCTCAGAATACACCAAGGGAGACCCCCACTGATCCAACTTCAGTCCTCAAACCAAGAGTCAACAACCAGCAGCATCCACCCGTTCATGCTACCCTTGCACCGGTCAATCCCGTATCTCCAGTTAGTATCCCGACAATTTGTGGTCAAACCACACTACTGAAAACAGCTGTGTCCATGGTCTGTACAGACCATGTCCGTTGTGAAGCCAACATTCTCTTTGATGAAAGGTGCGCAACGCTCCATTTATCACTCGTGCCCTTGCCGATCAACTTGGTTTACCGTTCTTCAGAGAGTGAGTCCATTTCCTTATCAGCCTTCGGAGCTCAAATCTCAGCAAGCAGACAGTTACCTGTCACCACTATCAATGTTGTAACAACTTGTGGAGAGAAAATCCCATTACGTGTCTTTGTGGTAGACAAGATAACCACACCTCTTCAAAATCATCTCCGTCAACAACATCCAAGACATACCCCACCTCAAAGGACTGAGACTTGCTCATCCTATTACATCGGATAAAAACTTTGGACATATCTCTATTGATTGGAGCAGATCACTACTGGGACATCGTCGAAGTACACGATCATCCGTGGGCAGCGACCAAACTGCTGTAGCATCCAGGCTTGGTTACCTCTTATCTGGACCATTGCAAACCCCCTCTGTCAAAACCCTCTGACACTGTTGTCAACTTGTTACACACGCTGTCATCTACTAAGAAATGAAGAATTCGATCTGGAACAATTTTGGTCTTTAGAATCTATGGGCAATCTCCCCACCAGCAGAGAAGGATGATCATGTGGCCTTCCTGGAAAACTACCTCATAGAGTGCAAGAAACTCGAATGGCAGCTACACTGCAAAGTTTCCTTGGAAAGAAGATTCACCCTCACTCCCTTCAAATTACACTAACTGTACAAGGCGCACACAATCTATGGTCCGTCGACTTGCTTGCACGCCACATCTCCCTGAAACCTATGGAAAAATAATCAATGAACACAACTGCGAAGAGGATTCATTGAGAAAGTTGATGAAGAAAAACCTACAGAACAGGGCTCACTACATTCCACACCACCCCATCAAGAAGGATTCAGCTACTACACCCATCAGAATTGTCTTATGACTGCAGTTTTTCATCCATCACGAAACACCCAAGCTTGAATGATTGTCTTATGGTTGGCCTCCCTTTCTAAATGATACGTGTTCCATCTTCCTGCGGTTCCGCACGTTCACCTATGGCCTGTCAACAGACATCGAGAAGGCATTTCTCCATGTTGGTCTTCATGAGAGTGATAGAGACTTCACCAGATGTTTCTGGTTATCTGACCCAAAGGATCCGGAAAGCAAATTCCAAGTCTTTCGTTTCAAGACCGTCCTGTTTGGCTCAACCAGCTCCTCTTTCATGTTGAATGCCACACTTCATCGCCACTTGAAAATTATGATTCGCCTGTTGCTGAAGACATGAAGGACCACGTTTATGTGGACAACGTCATTTCAGGCTGCGAATGAGAAACTGGAAGTCATTACCTATTACGAAGAGGCGAGGTCAATCATGAAGCAGCCCACTTCAACCTGCATTCATGGGCATCAAATAGCCCTTCACTTCGCGAACGGGCAGCAACTGATGAAACTGCTGATACCGACAACATTGTAAACATTCTCGGATTGAAATGGAACCCCTCCACTGATACCCTCAGTCTGACACCAAAGGAAACCTACTCAACACCAAACCACCCTGTCACCAAAACGCATTGTGTTGCAAATTTCATCTAAGACTATGATCCACTTGAACTCTTGTCTCCTGTAACGATCAAGGCTAAACTCCTGATGCAAGAACTGTGGCAACAAAGGCTCGAATGGGATTGAACCACTTCCACCTGAACTCAGAAACCAAATGGGACAGTATCGCAGATGAATATTCAAGAAGCCAGCAAGACTACCTATCAAGACGTTTCTTTTCACAATCTGAGACACAGACCTCCACAACCTATCTTCACATGTGTTAGCTGATGCTAGCCCTAAGGCATTATTGGATGTCTATAGTCGTGTCTATAGTCTCCCAAATGGCTAAACCAGTACCTCCCTGGTCATCGGCCTAAATCTCGTTTATGCTGCCCCCTTGAAGAAGTTGACCTTCCTACGCGCAATTGCCCGAGGCTGCCACTGCGCGGGCACTAATAGGCTACAAGGCTGGCCAACTTCGTTGCACACCCACGCCCCTCAAGCCAAGGATACGCCCTAACTTAAAGAGTTCAAGGCTGTGGTCATGCATAGTGAAATTAGTTCCTGCCACTGGACTACACAGGGCAAGAAACCATTGAAAGCAGATTTTGTCGAAAAAACGGCGCAACTAGAAGAGTATCAAGATGTCTAGTTCCCTGAGCAGATTGGGAATCATTGCTCCGAGATTGGAGAATCATTGCGCGGCACAATGACAACCCTGCTGAATTTGCTCACTCGAGAAGGATCAATGCAGAACAGCTACACACCTCATCTTCTATGGAAACATGGTCGTCGCCTGGGATGCCATCTGAGTCACAGTCCCGCTCACAGGTCCCTTCACAATAGCACCTCTCCGAAACAATAACAATTGATGCTGCGAAGCGACCACCACACAGACAGCCAACCTGGTCATACCCAATCAGATACGGGCAGCCGAGAAATCAATTTCACTCCTGTACCCACCTTTGCACTACCGATACCGACATCACATGATGATGATACCTAGCTGATGATACCTGACTTTGGTGATGATTCGGCAGCATGAGGCGACGATCCGTGAAGATGCAGAGCACTCATTCCTCGCCTACACGTTTACTGGAGCAGACATCTGTGGAGACATGGAAGTAACTTCAGAGCCGAGATACGGAGGACCACGGACCGCGAAAGCCAATATAAGGGGCAAGTCCTCCAGAAAGGCATGAAGTAGTTGTATAGTTTCACGACTGTATGAGCCCCCAGACGAGAGTGAATCAACACTGGAAGTTGGCCGTTCATTGATAGTCTGACATCAAGAGGAGGATGATGGCTTGCGTTGGGGCTCCTGCAAACATTCCATTACGAAAAACTGGTGCTGCCACAAACAGACGCCATATCACCTAACTGTATCCACTGGAATGGTATCAACAAATGCGAACAGATCAAGAGAACTCGTGCTTCCCCGTACAAGCCCAACCGCAGAAATGCAGATGTTCCAAAAAGCCAGCAAACAAGCCCAGTGCAGTTGCATCTTCAGAGAACCAGAACAGACTTAGAAGCAGTTCATCCGACGGTGCCTTCTGAGGCATGCTGAGAAGAACGAATCTCAGAATGGGCGAGAAGCATGACGTGCCCCCGGAGGATGATCGACAAGAGGGCACTATTCCGCTATTCAACTAAGCCACCCGTGACATAAGAGTACTCTGAACAGTTTATAGGAACACTGAACAGTCTTTATAACGTGGTTGAATAATGTTTGTATTGTCTCACGTTATTACTTACTATAGTTCAT